>CAJVPT010000353.1:0-32004 GCA_910592055.1 Acaulospora colombiana
TCTGAGAAGTGCTTGGCACAGTTGTCTGATAGCTTGATTATTTTGTTCAGTCTTGAGATGTGCTTCGGGTGTGGATCTTCTGAAAAATTTGATTTAGTAATATTGCAATATAATCTATAAAATGTTAATCATTGTAATATTGATCTATAGATTCATACATTTCTAATAAATATTCAAAAAATATATAAAACTAACAATAATAAAATTTGATATAAAACTCTTTCCACTGATTCTTGACTACACATAAAAAAATATTTGCAAGAAGGTTTTATACTTCTTTGCTAATAAAGTTTTAATACTTTTTTTAAAACAACTTGAAGTATGGCTTCAAGAGTCATTTCTACCCTTTTCACTTTTGTTTACAAATCTCTTTACTCAAAAACTTGACTTCTAGTAACCAAGAAAAATCAAGTAATATCTTTGATACCAATAGCAAGAAAGTTCCTAAAGGAAGAAGAACTGAATATGAAGTACCTGAAAGTCTATATAACCTTTGAAGTGAGAGGTATATAGAGGTTTTTGATAACAGAAGGACTTATTTTTTCACTTCCAGTTACTTATGGACCTTTTAGAGCTATTGCTTTTATGGTTTTCTGAGAAATTTCGCCTACCTTAGTTTGACACTAAATTTTGGGTAACACAAATCTCACCAAAGGTAATTGGCTAACATGAAACATGTTAGTTTTTGAAATGTAAATAAGCTCCTATTGATTACATCTACGTGTTTTAATGATATCATTGATGATTGGAAAGAAGGTTCCAGAAACATTTGTTTTCAAAAAGCTCAAGTCCCTTAATGATAACTTTTATAATACCAAAAGATCAAGTAATAGATAATATGGATTGCAAACTCTTGTCTCTTACTTAAGTTTCTCAAATGATAACAAAGCTTTAATGGAAAAAAGTTAAGGTCTAAATGCTTTCCTTAAGATATCCCAATCTGATGTCCACTTAAATAAAAGTTTAGTTGGATTGATTCATTTGATGTCACAGGTGATAAAAAAGAAAATTTCTTTTGAGGTTCAAGTGAAGCAAAAAGACTATCCCAATTAAGCAGATCCCTTTTGAGAAGAGGTTGTTTTATTTTTGGATTTTTTTGGTGGACCTTGAATTGTCTTCTTTCCTCAAATATTTTTCCCCTTTTCCTTTTTTAACTTAACAATTCATTGTTTTTTGAACAATTAATAGTGACAAACTGTTGGCAATGATCTTAGTAGATAGAAGATATTATCAATCTATTAGAGAAGTATAATATTGTCCCAAAATCTGACTTAGAGTACTTTTGTATAAAAATAAATTAGTCACTTTGTGAAAGTCTATAAAATATTATAAATTTATTTCAATTTTTCAATAAAGACAAGCCATTGTGATATGATTATGAATTAAAAAAAAAAAAAAAAAAAACTAACAATAATAAAATTTATTTATATAAAGTTCTAATATAAACAAAAATAAAATATAATAAATACAAAGAAACTAGCAAAAATAAATTCTTTTAACAATATCATATCTCTTAAAACTTTATAAATTGAAATATTAGCTTTTAATATCTTAAGCATTACTATAATTTTAATATAGATGATAATATAATAATATTTTAAGAAAAACAATATATCAAAAACTTTTACAAGTTAAAATATTAATACAATAGAGAGTAATAAACAGAACTCTTGCAGATTTTATAGATTAATATAAATATATACAATATATTAAATAGTAATCTTTAATAATATATGTTGTGTGCTAACCTGATAAGTCTGTCACTAATTTGTAGCATCTCGTGTAACCCAGATAACTCACAAATATTTACAAATAACATAAAGAAGAAATGCCACCTATAAAGAATACTTAGGGAAGGCAGAGGTGTGGTGATTGACTTGGCTGAAGGTAAGTGTTTCTTTATTGTATTCTGTTTCTTTGGTATATCACTAACTCTTATCTCTATTCTTAGTGAAGACTGTTTTCCTTACACATTTAGCTCTGCCTTCTCAGCATACATTGGTAGTTATTTACTTTTTTAACTAACAATGGGCTATCTACTTTATAATTGGCATACTAACTCTAAGCTTTGCTAAACTTTCCATATTTTGTCAAATACACATAGTTCCCTTATTAGTACCCAAGCCTTATCAATAGTTTCTTACCTTATAACACTCAATCTTTCATGCCAGACTTTCAGATTTTTGAATTCTAAGCTGTTACGCATAAATTATATCACCCACGTGACCCATTGCAATGTATTTTTTTTAAATTATTAATAGTATATTAATAAAAGATCAATAGATTAAAAAGTTTTCAATTAACTTATAGAATAATAAACTATATACTAAAACCAAATTTCATATAAGAAAATTTATACTCTATATAAATAATCTCTTTTTCTAATACAATTAACTAAAAAATAATTATTATTACTTTTTTTATAATACAATATTATAAAATATTATATATTAAAAAATATATTTGATTGTCAATGAAAAATAACTATAGTTGGCATGAAAAGTAATACCTTATTTGCATATATCACTATGTGCACAAGTATTTAAATAAGTTTTTTCCTTTTTTATTATTTAAAATAATAAAATTTTTTGTTTACTTTTTTCTTAACTCATAAACTATCATTAAACAAAAAATTAATACACTATGACTTTTTAATATATAAAAATGTTTTATATTCAAAAGGACAAAATTCTTGCTTTTGCTGAAATTATAAATACTAAGTATATTGCATATAAAATCAGACAAAATTTTACAACATTGTAATAGTTCTTTGCAAAATATGGAAAGATTAAAAAAATTGAAAATTTATCATATTCAAAGAGATCAAAGTCCTTAAAAAAAGAGGAAAAAGATATGCTTATGAAAAAAACAATTCAATATTGATATCATACACTTCATGATATTGTTATCAAGTTAAAGCTTAAATATAGTTCAATAATTGCTGCAAAAGCATTTAATAACTTTAGAATTTAATTATACTGTATATGGAGTATCTAACTATTTATTTCAGAAAATAATATAAAAGCTCATATTGCCTAGTGTAAATAAAATTGAATAAAAAATATTTATAAATGGTAAAAGTTTGTTTTTTCTAATTAAACAAGTGTTGAAATCAATAAACAGTTATAACAAATGAAAATATAATATTATACAGATGAAAGATATAATGTTGAATACTTAATTTCTAGTTTCAAAGTAGTCATCTTTCAATTATAATTTGGAAATATTTTACAGATAAAATTCAAGATCCTTTAATATTTTATAATGAATATAAAACAAAAAAAGAAAAATTATCACTAAAATTTATTTGAAAATTATTAATTATAAGTTTAATTCATTTTGTAACTCTATATATTTATTAGTAAATAGGAATATTGTATTTCAGTAAGACAACACTTTTATATATATTGCAAAAATTATCAAAAAGTGACTTGATGAAAAGAATATATTGATTTTAAATTGGCCAGTAAGTTTACTTAATTTTAACTTTATCAAAAATATCTAAAAATTATTAAAGAACAATATTCAAAAGCAAGAAATTTTTTAAAAACTATAGATGGGCTTAAGATGACCTTAAAAGAAAAATAGTTAAGATTTGATATATTAGTTTTAAAAGAGTTGTAGACTCAATACTATATAAAATTCAAGTAATATTGTAAGTAAATAGAGCAGTAACAAAATATTAACAATCATAAAAAAAATTTATGTATACAATATATAGTATAAGTTGAATAGATCTAATGACAATTTTGAAATTTCACTTTTAAGAAAATAGGACATTACTTTTTATATTGACTATATATACTATTAAAAGTCAAAGAATTTAGATCAAGTTTAGAATTTTTGGTATAATCACATTGTCGTGAACTAACTCAGTGAGTCCATCACTAATCTGTAGTACCTCACATACTGTAATTCAAATAACTCACAAATATTAACAAATGATACAAAGAAGAGAACATCTCCTATAAAGAATATTTAAGAAAGGCAGAGACATGGTGATTGACTTGGCCAAAGGTATGTGTCTCTTTATTACATTCTGTTTCTTTGTTATATTACTAACTCTTATCTCTATTCTCAATGAGAGCTGTTTTCCTTAAATTTAGCTCTGCCTTATCAGTATACATTGGTAACTATTTATACTTTTCTAACTAACAATGAGCTATCTACTTTATAATCGGCTATACTAATTCTAAGCTTTGCTAAACTTTCCATACTTTGTCAGATACACATAGTTCTCTTATCAATACCTAAGCCTTATTTTAGTTTCTTACCTTGCGACACTCAATCTTTCATACCAAACTTTTTAGTTTTTGAATTCTAGGCCATTATACATAAATAACGTCACACATGTAACCCATGACAATATAATTAATAACTATAATACAATCAAAGCTTATATAAAACAATCAATTGTTGACTATTATTATATCTCTTATAAGATAAAAGAATATATTAACAATCTTTTTTTTTTTTTTTTTAAGCTGGCGAAGTCATGCCATATAGTTTTTATTTAATCATTAATATCCTCTTATGTATACAAATTCAATTGTGAGAAAATACATTTATAATAGGAGAAAAAAACTAATGACTCAGTATCTTACGAACCCTGTGACTTGCTTCAGTTCACCTGATGGTGAATGTTAGCGTGTCATGACTCCAATAATACTAATATTTATGTGGAAAAGAGAGTTGAGATTAAAACTGTTTTGAAGTATATTTTTCATGTTGTAGTTTGTTATTTCTATATACAGGTTCTCTACCATTTCTTGCTGTCTTCCTTTATTCTGTGATGTCCTTTCATATTGTGTTTCACTGTTATGCCTTGCTCGGTCTCTTTTCATTTTCTTGATTATATCTTGTGTTTTTTCCCACTCTGTGACTAGTTCACATCTTAATCTCCAGATTTTTCTTTTCTCTTGCCATAGTTGTTCTGCTGCTTTTTTAACTGCGGTCTTGGCCTTCTTTTCATCCCCTGTGATTTCTTCTGCTATCTGAACCATTTTGTGAGTGATGACTCCTCTGATTAGGTCCATCACATCCACCCGGCCTCCTTCTCCTTTGTTTGAATTTATGAACTGTTTCCATCTACTCTGGATAGGTCGTGACTGTTTATTGTCGTTGGTCCTTGCTGCGCATTCTCGTGTTAGTAGTGCTGTCAGTTTTTCCACCAGCCTTGTTCTGTTGGGACCACAGGTGAAAGGATATAGGTCCTTTTCTTCTGTCTTCCACAGATTATACATGTTGGTGACTTGTATATCTGTGGTTTCTGTATGTTCATATTCGCTAAAGTGGGGTGTTCATTGGACCATATCTTCCATCGAAAGGTTCTGTCTCTATTATCTTCTTGACTGGTTTGGAGGGATGTTATCTTGAATGGCATCAGTGTCTGCATGGTCATCTCCCAATTTATTTCTTTAGCTTTTGAGCCTGTGAGCCATGTTTTGTTTCGGCGAAGTGCCCTCCACTTACTGGCCCATTTGGTCTTTAGGAGAGTTTTTCCTAATGTTTTGAAGGGCAGGTCCACGAAGGATTGGTCCCATCTCAGTGTTATGTTGCTGCTTGTGCACTGTAGCTCCTGGACTTTTATTATGTTCTTGGGCTTGTTTATCGGTGTGGTGGCTGCTAATTTATCTACCTGTTCGTTTTCTTTGATTCCTGCGTGGCTTTTGATCTTTTTTCATTGAATCTTGATTCGTTGTGTTGTGATGATTTCTTTAATTGCATTGACTAGGATCTTGTTTGGCTTTTCTATTTTCTGACACCTAGTCATGTTCTTCTGTGATGTTTTGTTGATTGCATTGATTGCTCCTTGGCTGTCTGTGAGAATCTTGATCTTTTTATAGGGGCTAATAGTGCTGATTTCTGTAAGGATTGATGTCAGTTCTGCTCTGGGTGAGGAGAATGTATCCTGGGTTTCTACTTGAAAGGTTGTGATTTCATTGCCTGACTGTGTTAGGGCCACCCATCTGACTCCCATCCTGCTTCTGGTGTTGCATCTTGTGAATAAGCCATCGGTATATATTTGAATGTTGTCCTCTGTTGTTAGTTGCTGAGCTATTTGTATCAGTTTTTGGATCATTTTGTCTGAGGCTTGTAATTTTTCCTTGATAAGTGCTTCTGTTCTTGAAAGCGGGTCCAGGTGTATTAGAGATTTGTGTGCCTTGGGGGCCCACCTGCTGGTATCGTTTATAGTCAATTCTATGCCTTGGGGAGATGATTGTAGTCTGTTTTTCAGTGGCTGTCTGGTGTTTTGTTTTTGTTGTTCTGAAAAGATACCAGTGGTGTGTTTTCTGACCTTGATGTTTACTGCCTGAGATAAGAGCTGTTCCATTATACATTGTTGTTGATTCTTGTACTTTTTCCTAAGATCTTGATTGTTTAGAGGGCATCCTTTGCATTGGTAGACTGGTGATGCTCCCTCATCTGTGATCATATGATTTACTATTGCTCTTTCCTTGTCTGGTTGCCTTTTTTTTTTCATTATTATTGGTTTCCCATCCCTCTTGGTTGCAAGCCATTTTAGGGTTGATTGCTGTTGGGCCGGAAATACTGTAGTATTTGTTCAGAAGCTATTAATCTTTGGGCTGCTGTCGCTGTGGTATTCTCTGCGGCTAGAGTCTTCCTTGTTTGCTGATAGTGTTGGCCATTTCTGGGTCATCATTTCTTTCAGCTCCTTATACCATTTGGAGGTTCTTCCTTGCCTCCCCAGTCTCATTCTTATTTGTTGCCATGATAGAATTCTTGTTTTGTTGTCGTTCAGGAGTTGGTCTTTGAACATTATTCTTTTGCACCTGAGGGAGGTTCTATATTTGTTGTACCATTCCTTTGTCATTAATTCTTTGATTGCCCTGCCCTCATTCTTTATTGATTTTCCAAACCATGTGTGTGCCATTGGTGCCAATGTGATTCCTTGTATTTTAAGCATATTTAAAATATCGTTTGTTAGGTTTTTCCCTCTCTTTATCCAGAATGGAAATCTGTCCGTGAGTATTGAAGTATTTGACTAATAATTGTTTTGGAGTTGTTGTAGTCTAATTTGAGTAGTGATTCTGTCGAGGTTGAGGCTGTTGAGTCAGTTCATTAAGTTTTTTCCGTGCATTAGGATTTGTTGGTCTCACAGGTTGAAAAGTTTGTAGTTGAAATCTGCATGAAGAATGTTGTTTGGAGTTGTTGAAGAGAGGCCGACCTTGTATTTGAATGTCTTGTTTATCTTGCTGCTTAGCTTGTCACATTCTCCTTCTGACAGAACTAAGTTATTGAGTAGGTATTCAATTGCTGGGATAAGAACCTGATTGATTATGTAATGTGTCTGTTTGTCTGTGATTTTTTTCCACACTAGTGTTCTTGTAATGATATCTATTTTTTCCTTAATGATCTCTTTCTATCAGGTTTTCTTTCCATCTTCTATTATCCATACCCCTGGGATTCTTATCGCTTCGTTTTGTTGTACCGGTAGGATCTGTACCCCATTGAGCTGTATACTTTCCTCTCTTTGTTTTGCAGGTACGTTGATACAGATCAGGGAGAATTTCTCGCTGTTTACCTGTATATCATTTATTCTTAGGAACTCGGCAGCTTTGTCTAGTATGGTTTGCATGTCTGCTTTGTTGCTTGCAAACCAGGTAGTGTTATCTATATATGCTGTAGCTGTGATTTTTGCTTGTTTTGTTATCTTGTTGGCGATTGCATTTTGGTTAGGTGAGGTCAAATCGAGAAATACTTCTGTTTCCATTGTGTAGCCAGTGTGCTGATCTTCGATTTCTTGTAGTAGCAGGTCGTAGTATAGTCTCCAAAGAAATGGGAAGATGATGTCTCCTTGATCTATTCCGTTCTGTACTGGGTATTCTTCAGTTAGGCCATGTGCTGTGATTACTTTGTTGTTCCTATCCTCTAATGTTTATTCAGTATTTTTATTATCTCTTCCATGACCCGGATTCTTTTCAGTGCCTGGATCAGCATGTCTCTGTTCATTGAATCGTATGCCTTGCTAATATCTTGGCTGAAGATCCAAGCTTCTTTCTTGAATTCTCTGGCTTCCTCTATGACGCTGTTAAGAATATAGATTGGCTCCTGTGTGCTACCTCCGGGTAGTCCTGCTCAATTGTTGGTGCACAGTATCTGGTGCTGAGTGCAGGTTGTTGCCAATCTTATTGTTAAGATGCTCATAAAAACTTTCCTTGTTGTCTCCAAAAGTGTAATAGATCGGGTAATGTTAATGTTTCCCATCCAGTCCTTGGGTTTTGGGATTGGGTACACATTTCCCTTCTTCCAGTCCTTTGGGACCTTTCCTGTCCTCAGGATTTTGTTGAAGAGTTCCTCTACTAGCTTTATTACTTTTTCTCTCAGGTTCTTAAGCACTATATATGGATATCTGATGGACCTGGGGCACTGCTGTTCTTTTTCCCCTGGATTGTGTTTCTTATTTCTGTTGGTTCTATTGGGACTAGCATATTGTCGAACCACTTCTCTTGGATTCTTTCTTTGGGTCTGTATTGTTTTTCCCAGTGTGGGAAGTTCTTTATATTCAGTGTCCATCTAGGTTTTGTCCATTCTTGTAAGTGATTTCATATTTTGGTCTTTATTGTGGATGGATCCGTGATTATTTCCACTTCGTTTTCTGTTTTTTGTTCTATTAGTCTCTGTGTATTTATAAATCTGGGTTGTCAGTTTAGGATGCTGTTATTCATCTTCTTCGGGTGTTCCTCTAGGTTCTTGTATCTTTGTTCGATATGTTTTTGGATCGTTCTCCCTTTTTCTTTTTCGATCGTAGTTTTTGCAATTTTGTCCTCTATCTCCCAGATTTCCTTTGTCTCTAGTAGCCATCTCTGTAGTTCCTCATTGTTGTTGCTTGTGTCTTGCATGGAGAGAGGGGGTTCTGTCAGGGGGATCCTTAGTGTTCTGATTTCTTGTATTAATTCTGCGATTTGTACTTCTGTGGTGGGTATACGTGTATTCGGATTTGTTCTCCATGCCAGGCATTTTCTGTATAATCCACTGATCTTAAGTGATTTCTGCATAATCTTCTTGTATTTGGACTTGTGGATTGTACCGATATTCTTCCTCCTTCGTTTCTTCTTTAGTGAGGTTTCTGCTACTGTCTGGATTGACGCTTTGAGGTATTTTCATATTTCTTCTACCATTTTGGCGTCTTTCTTAAGGAATTCTGCTAGTATTCTTTCCAAATTCCTGGTGAATTTTGTCCATTGTTTAGGGCTAGAGTTTATATAATCTATATTACTTTGCGTGTTGTTTTTCCTGTTGAATAACTTACTCCAAGAAGTATGTGGTATTTCGAGGTGTGTGATTACCATTCTGTGATCTGTTCTAATTACCGTTTCCATCTCAATGTGTTCTATATTTATGATATATGGTTGCAGTGGGCTAGAAACCCATATATAGTCCAGTCTACTACTGTATTTCAACTTTGTTCTGGTGTACGTGTAGCTTCTTTTTTTTGGGTGGACCTGTCGAAATGTGTCTATGAAATTGAAGGTCTCTAGTAAATTTATGAAGTGCTTAGGCTTGTATCCTTTGTCTTTTCCTGTCGTTCGGTCTTTTTGCTGGTCAGCTACTTCATTGAGGTCATTCATTACTATTATAAACATATTGTTCCTTTTTGCCTCGCTGATTTTTGTTTTGCACCATTCTAATAATTTTTTCCAGTCTCGTTAGTTTGACACATCAGATGAGTTGTAGATTGTTAGAATCCTATATTGGATGCGTCCTTTAAAAGCCATGTCTACTGCGATTCCCTGGTTGATGCATTCATCGATCCTGAAGATGTGTGTTACCCATTTTTTCTTTATTAGAATGCTTACTCCTGTTCCGTATGACTGTTGTATCAGTTTTGTTGACCAGATTTGAAATCTTCCTTCCTTGTCTTGCCATTTTTGATTACCTGGGAGCCAGGTTTCAGTGATTTCCAGTATATCTAATTGTGGTTCATATCCCATTTCTAGAATTGCATTTTGTCTGCTTGTGAGTTGATCCCTCTAACGTTTAGTGTTCCTGTTTTCCAGATATTGTGTGGTTCATTGGTGTTGAAATTCCCCCCATTTTGCCTATTGCAGGCTTGATCTCCTGGTTGTTTTCTAATTATAGTTGTTCAGGAGAAAAGAGTGAGGCGGTTCTGGACTGTTGGTTGAATTGATTGGTGTATCGAGGCAATTCATCATTTCTTTTATAGTAGATGTCATCGTGGATTCCATTTGATTAATTCTTTCATTAATTAGCCTCTGTTGTTGTCTAATATCCAGTCTTTTTGGTGATGGAGTTCGAAAGCTTGAGCTTTCAGATGAAAGTTCATCTTGGAGAGGGGAGTCTGTAATTGCTAGTCCTTTGACTTTGACGTGGGGACCTGCTTCGATCGCTGTGACTCTCTTTTCCAGAATATGCACTTGGTGTTTGATGGCTACTATGTCTACTTGGATTTGTCTGAGAATTTCTAATATATTATCACTACTTGCTGTTTTATGGGCTCCTCTTGCGACGCTCGCGTATGTGTGTCCTGGGATGGGAAGGTAAGGAGTTATTCTCTTGTCTTGTTTCAATGGTATATATTCTCTCGTGTTGTTTGACCGGAGCCTTGGTTGGCCCAGTCTGTTCATTTTATCTTGGGGTTTGGATTCCCCTGTTCTGTTGGGCAGTGTGTGTAGTCGTGAGCCTGGGCTCCACAGTTGAAGCATAGTTTGGTTGATCCTTTGACCCACACTAGATAATTTCCTTGACGGCGTAAGTTCATTTCTCTTGCTCTTTCTAGTTTTCTGTCATCTTTGTAGTACAGAATGGCGAACCATTTGTTTTGATTAGCAGAGTTGAGAGGGATGTATACCGCTTGAGCTTCTGTTTGTTCGATTATTTCCCTGAGTTCTTTTACTGAAGTTCCTTGTGGGAGGTTAGCGAGAGTTGAGCTATACTGGTTTCTTTTCTCTCTTGTGACTCGGGTTCTGATCATTGGATATGTCCTCATACAAAAGTTGTCCTTATAGATTGCCCAGTTTTGGACCTGTTTTTCGTATGCCTTAATTGAAATGAATTGGACGATCCCAGATTTGACTTGTTCTGCTGGTTGGAGGGTTATATATTCGATCTGGTTTTTGTCTTGAAATAAGGTTGCGATGTTCTTTTTTTGGAAATGGTTGGGGATGTCCCAGATTCTAATGGATCAGGCTTTGCATTCTGGAGTACTGAGTTGGGGTACTAGTCTAAATTTAGAATTTTCATTGTCAGTGATCTGAATCTCGCATGCAGCTATAGCCTCGTGATAATTGCCAAATACGGCTGCAAAGGTTGGAGATCCGATTGACTCTTCGATCCAGACATGTTTCAGGGTTGATAGGTGCCCCAGTTTGTTGCGCACTTGGTGAATTTTCTCCTCTAGTGAAAGTCCGGGCTGCTCCTTTACATCCATGTAAATTTTCCCTGGACCGAGTGTGTCTGAGGGTTCTTGAGCATTTGTTCCTTTCGTGGCAGTGGCCCTCAGTCTTTGTTCTTCTTCATAACTGTAATAGTTTCCAGTGATGTTTTCTGTGCTGTTTGGGGACTCTTTCCCTTCTTTAAGCATTACAGTTGTTGATGTTACTGTTACCGGTGATGGTGACCTAGATTCAGTGTTCATTTCTTCTGTCGTTTTGAGGATTTCTATGGTATCCTCTTTGGAATTCATGCTGTTGTCTGGTTTTGCTTTCTCGAGCTCCATGCTTTCGTCTTGGTCTTGAGATGGGTCCTTTATCGTTGTTGGGTTGCTACTTCCTTTTCTTTGTCTGTTGTTGTTCTGTTTCTTTTCATGCTGCTGAGTGGGTTGAATTTGCTTGTGAGTTTGGTTCTTGAGAAGCGGTTTTGCAATTTTGCCACTGTCAGTGATTATTCTTTCCCTAGTATAGTTTGCTACCATGTCCTCGACTCTAGGGAACCTTATGGACATGTTTGTTGAAAGGGTTCTTGATGAGCGTTGGGTTTTTTCTTGTGAACTTTGGGTTGTTACCATAAAAGGAAATTTTCAAAAATTTTGATGCGAGTGGAAATATATTAACAATCTATTTATATCAAAAAGATAAAAAACTATGAGTCAAGATAATAGAAAATTAATTAACCATTAAATAATTTATGTATGATATAATATCAAAATAGCCATGATAATTGTGTAATAGCTTTATATATAAAAAAGTACAAATGTAATTTTTTTTAAAAACTAAATAAATAACGAATCTTGAGACAAATTTTTTGAATAGATTTTTATAACAGTAAGATTATAAGTAGTTTAAGGAAACTTAAAAAAACTTTTTTCAGAAAAATTCTAAACCACTGAAAATTTATTTATTAAACAATTATACAAAACCAATTCATTCTTTTCTACCAAGTAGCTATAGTGATAAAAATATGGCAGTTTCATGAGAAACCAGAAGTGTCAGCAAATAAATAATAGTGGACTATAATGAAGCCAGAATGACAAGAAATAATAGAAGAATCATAAAACCCAAAACAACAATTCCTACTGCTTAGCTCAAACATATCTACTCAGTACAAGATCTATGATCCAGAAGAAAACACTAGAAAAAACTAAAAAAAGAAAAGGAGAAAGTAGTAACTTTTTAATCAAACAGTAAGATGAAAATAGAGATTTCAATTCAAGCAATAGAATCAGCAAAAATAGGAAAAAATACAAGACCATTGACTTCTATTATCATCAGCAATCTCAACTTTTCTATATAACTGGCTTAAAGTAAGTGTTTCTCCAAATACTACTGAACAGATAACTTTCAGTTATTAAAAAGAAACTTAAGGAAATGTGCAAGGCATATTTAAGGACAATGATTATTTACAAATCAAAAGATCTAAAAAAGCCCTCATTAATCCAGACCTAGTTTCAAGACATTGACAAAATGAAAAAATCAAATTTATCAAACAAAAAATGGCATGGCTATACTCCTTGAAACAAGTGCACTATGTCCTACTGGTTATCTAAAGATCACAACCATTTTCAATAATCAGAAAGACTTATACAAGGTATGCGAGATCAATATTATAGACAAAGAACTTGCCAAACTCAAAAGGATCACCCATTCAGAATCACATAAGAGCAAGTATTGAACCATTAGAGTATAGAATATTCTACAACACTTTATCAAAACAGATCTAGCAAAATTCTTTGATAATTAAATCAGTATTGATTACATAACTATATAAAGAGCAGATCCCTTTCAATCAATCAACATTACCTTTACAAACATGTCAACTATATAGAAATCAGTCAGAAATAATTAATTGAACATGGCTACCACTTATGCAGAATATTTCTCTTCTATAGCATACATGAAATCAAATAGGAAAAAAAATACTTCAGTGTAACACTTAATCAACTATCTCTCAATACTGTAGCTTGAGATCTGGTAGTGATTATCACCAGCACAAAAAAAATTATACTATATCTTTCGTGACAAAAATAATCAAGCCAAAAGACTTGTTATCTTCATTTTTGAAATATAGGAAGATCTTCAAATAATAAAGACAATAGTACCTATGATCAGAGAAAAACAAACATAATAGGTTAACTGTGAAATTAGACTATACCCTATTTGCAGCTCACCAGAACACAACCTTCCTCTGTGTATAGAAAAATCAGAAGTCCCATCATTAAGACAATATAATAACTAGACTAATAACTCAAGAACCCCTATAAGGAACAGATCCATAATCTTATCAAACTATAGATACAAGAAACCCAACTATATCAACAACTCCAGAAGTTATACAAATATTGTCAAATATGGAGACAACATAAGCAACCACTCTGCAAAAGAAGATCTCTATAAACTACTTCTCTCTCTGCAAAACAAAATTCAAGAAATAAAAGGTTTTCTCAAAAATCTAGATGAAAGGATAGATGATTTAGAATAGGAGTGCATCAATTAATATCCAAAAAGTATTAATGAACTCATGGAAGAACTAGAGGAGAATCCAGCAACAGACAAGACTATATCAAAAACAATCTCAAACATTAGCATTTGAAACATCAAAGAATTGCAAGAAGCATATAAAAAACAATTTAACAAAATGAGCTTCATAATGGAAACAATCAACATGTTTAAACTCGCATAACTGGCAAACTCTTTAGGATCCAACTTATTACAATAAAATGACAAAACAAATATCAAGGAAAACCTCAATAGGAATAAATGAAATAGTCAATAGTATATTCAATTCAATACCTAAATATCAAACTGAATTAACAAATTCAGTAAATACTTTAAACATGAACAATGATATAGTCAATAATTGGAAGATCAGTACAATAAATATCAAAGGAATCAATAAAGAGAATAAACAAATCTTACTCACAACTTTCATGAAAAAAGAATAATATAATATAATAGTAATTGCTGAAACATGGTTATTATATAACCACAAATAAACAAAGGAAAAAGATAAATATGCAATATGGATAATGAGAGATACAAGATACTAAATAGGTATAGGAGTCAAGATCATCATCAAAAAAGAATGGGCAACACATATATATAAATCTAAAACTTGACAAAATAGAGATATATATATTGACAAGGCCTTTAAGATCAAGATTAAATATAGAATAATCATAATTTATAGCTCCACCAATTCTATACAAATAAAAAGTAAACACAACTTAGTCAAATAATTGAAGCAAACTATCTGAAAACAATAAACAAAAATTTCTTTATAATAGTACTAGGGGATTTTAATAAAATAGCTGACAACAAGCTAGAAGAATTACTAATAAAAAGAAATCAGGTATTTATAACAGAGAACTAATCAATACACTTATTACTCTCAATCTCATAGACACATATAAACACTTAAACCCTTATACAAGAAGCTATATATATATTAGAAGTAAAAGTGGATATAGCAACAGATTGGATTATATATGAATATAAAGATCCTGATTCAATATATTTTAGATGTATTACATATATAATTAATCACAACTATAGCCACAGATCACAAAATGGTCACAATCACAACAAGTATATTACATAAGTACTGAAACAAAGTTGCAAATAGGAATAACAACAACATGAAGCAAATTAATTATAAGAATTCATCGAATAAATAATAGAATAACTCAAGACCATAAAAAAAAAAGCCATAATAATTCTATTATGTAGACCTTTCACCCTGAAAGAGCTCTAGAATCAATTCAAAAATACACTGTTAAAAGCCAGTATAATACACTTAAAAAAAATAAAAAAAGAATAGAAATATTAAGACAATTCATGTTTCTAGATATAAAGACATAATGAAACTCTCACTTCTAATAGGAAAGATCTATAGAATATATAAAAGATACCTGAAAAACAACACACTAGACATTGAAATAGAAAAAAAGTTAGTAGAAATGGTAGGAGCTATAAACAAAAATAGAGAAAGAATTAATGGCCTATTAATTAATCAACATAATAATTCTAATAGTCATATTCAATATTACTATTGGTTGAAGAAACTATAGGAGCTCTGGAAGATTGAAAACAGGATGGCTCAACAGTAATCAGAAGAAATAAAACTAGAATAATCAATAATAAAATAAAAAGCACTTCAAACTCCTGCAAGAACAACTAAGTAGAATAATAGATAGTATATTAGATAGACATGTAGAAAGATAGATATAAGTAGATTAATTTTTTTTTTTTAACGCTGGCTCAGCCTTGCTTTATTTGTAATTATATAGTATCAATACATAGAAGCTATTCTAAGATATATTACCTGTTTATTATCAAATAAAACTCAATAGAATTCCTTTATACTAAGGTACTCACCTTGTGACTTGTTGCCACCCCCAAGGTAGGGAGCTAACCTGCCAAGGCTAGGCTAGTGCTGAAAGAAATTTCAAATATGTAGAAGTTGTCTATAAGATTTATAATCTATTGATTCATGAACTCATTGCCATAATCTTTATTAGTGATATACTTGTACATTCATATAAGGAAACTGCTTTGACTCAGTCATTCTTATATTACTCTTTGTATATAGTAGACAATGTATATACTAACAAGTATTCATATATCTGCTTATATTAGTAACCTATATATATGAGTAACTTCTATATATTTACTAACTATGTATAAGGACTACCTCATCGGAAGACTATGCAATTCCTTCTTAATTTTTCCTAGACCATTTTTATTAAAAGTAGTCTGGTTATTAGACCATTGAATTTTCTTTATCCTGGATCTGGATTTTGATCCTTTGGAGTGGTCTGCAGATTTCTCCTCCTATCAAGGCCTCCCAATTGTTAAGTCGATAGGTCAAAACATAAATACATGCTTGAAGTCTTGAAATACGATAAGATCTTTAGTTGGTTTTTCCTTAGCAGTATGCAACTGGTTTAGAGATCTACTCTTCTTGTTACCTGCAGGTGATAACGAGGTCCTATTAGGGATAATCCTACTCGATTTCAGATAGTAACCCAATCACAATCTTTGTATAGACCATTCTGTGTTATAGAGATCTTGATTTTCAGTGAGAACTAATA
Source organism: Acaulospora colombiana (assembly GCA_910592055.1). Taxonomy (NCBI): domain Eukaryota; kingdom Fungi; phylum Glomeromycota; class Glomeromycetes; order Diversisporales; family Acaulosporaceae; genus Acaulospora; species Acaulospora colombiana. Next base: position 16,511 of record CAJVPT010000353.1, read on the forward strand.
AAAACTGCCAATTCTCATGATCTGCACCAGCTATACTCAGAAACATCAGTTATATACAGTTAGTCCAATGGATAATTTGTCAGATTCTATCTGCTTTTAATCAGGGGAATCACATTAGCCCCCTGGAGGATTTGAACCTGCATCTTGTGATCTGACCTACGGAGTATTAACCACTGCACTATAGATCTGTAGGTCATATACAAGTAGATTAATAGAATACACCATTATGAATAAGACTATAATTGTTATAAACCTAAACAAAATAAAAAACAATATCAGAAATCACTTCAAGAGATGGACATGATATCAAGAGATGGTAAATCTGCAAAACTACTCAAATTGGATCTACAGATATGTATTAATCGAATATATCATCCCAGAATAATATAACCAATGCATAGCCAAGATTGACACTCAAGAAATCAAAGAAGCAATTCAGGCCAAAAAACAAGCATAGTGCATTGGAACCCACAAAAATACTATACATTTTGTTGAGAAACCTAGGTTCTAAAGATCTTCAACTCTTAGAAACAATTTATAACTGGATTATAAAAACAGAGAAAGTCCTAAAGGAATAAAAACAAGGAGAAATCTATCCAATCCCTAAATCCAAAAACTGGATAGAAAATATTAATATTACATGACCAATCACATTTCTAGAAATAAATAAGAAAAGTCTTTATATCCCTACTTAATAACAAAATAGCAGTAATACTGAACCAACACTATATAACATCAAGGAGCAACTGGATAGAACTTCCAGGCAATAGCACATAATAGCCAATACATATAATGAACAATCTCTTGAAAGAAGCTAGAGAAGCAGAGAAAAAAGTATAGATCTTTAGTCAAGATATAAGCAAAGCATATGACTTGATAAATGAAGACATGATGATATTGGCATTGAAGCATATAAAACTTTCAGGGAAGATCATAAGTATTTTAAATAATATCCTAATAGATAAATATAATAGAGTTATCATAGCATACGAATATATAGAAGAATACAAAGTTCAGGATAGGATCGATCAAGGAGACACTATATCCCTACTTTTATGAAGGATATTCTATAACTATCTGATATAAGAAATAGAGGACAAAAAGATGTAATATGAACTAAAGATAATATGAAGCACCAATCTTACAATAGATAATAATATCAGGGATTTCAACATATCAGATCACAAATAATTATTGCAACAGTATACATAAATAATATCACCTGGTATGCTTCAAACAGATCCCATATGCAAAGTACTCTTGATATAGTATTGGATTTCTTTTATATTAATGATATACAAGTCAATAAAACAAATAATCACTTATTTGTATCAATAAATACAAAAATGATTATACATAAGGAGTCACTTTGGCAGGAACCAAGGTCACATCCTTGGAAAAAAATGAGACAGTTCATATTCTGGAAGTCTAGATTTCAGAAGATGAGAAAAAACAATATTAAAAATAACTTATTTGGGAGAAAATCAACAATACAACCAATCTCATCAAATAAAAAAAAATTATAGATAAACAAGTATAATATATAATAAACTATATCTTATATCTAGCAGTCAAGTATCTCCTTAATGACAGTAAAATAGTTAAAACCTTTAAACACAAAATCAACTTGCTCAGGACAGTCCCTAATATATTGTTCATATAGACTTTGAATACAAACTCTTCAACATGTGATATAGACAGGTCATATTATATAAGAACAACTGGAAAAAAAAGAGTAATGAATCTGACACATGCAGTAAAATAGTATGGATTAGACTATAACAACTTCAGAACCAGTACTAGTCAAATACATAAATCTTAGAAAACAAATACCCCTTTTGAATAAAAAAATAACAGAATCTCACAAATGACATCCTCAATATGCTCAAGGTATAGGGCAATACATTTGAGATAACAAATCACATGACAATATGCATCATATCTTATGGAGAAAAAACAGTTATCAAAAATATCATATCAGGTAAATAGTATAATCGAAATAGACAAGTTCTAAGGAAAAGAGAAATCTTATTCAAGAAATAGCTTATGAATGATGACTTATCAAGACCTCTTATATGGCAACAACTAAGGATAAGAAAAGATAGACAGGGAAGGACTTCTAAATAGTTTCAAGATCTATAATAAATTATATGTATAGATCCAAGCTAGAATTAATATCGAACATAGTGGACTCTCCTGCCAGTAACCCTAATAATAACTTCTATAATTATATCCCAGTTCTTCTATCTCAGCCACAAATAATCATCAAGTGAACTACTATAGAATTAGATAATGAAATTGCAATATATAGGAAAAGAAAAATAGTAGACTTGAACAAGATAATAGTCAACTATATGATATCACTCCTATCAATATCACCTCTTTTCAAATATTGTTAAAGGTTAAAGAAGTCAGAAAAAGTTCAGAATTTTTGCAATGATCATGTGACCAATGATTGTGACATGACCAAAGCTTATATAAAACAATCAATTGTTGACTATCACCATACTCCTTACAAGATAGAAGAATGTGCAAACAATCTATTCACATCAAAAGGGTAAAAAACTATGAGCTGAGGTAATAGAAAATTAGTTGACCACGAAGAAATTTATATATAGCATAATACTAGAATAACCATAGTGATTATGTAATAGTCCTATGTGTAAAAATGTATAAATATAACTTTCTTCAATGACTTAATAAACTGATGAATCTTAAGACGAATCTTTTGAATAGATTGTTATAACAGTGAAGTTATAAGTAGTTTTAGGGAAAACTACTTTGAGACTTAACCAAATCTTTTTACGCTACTGCCTTGATTTTGGTATTGTTTTGTATGTGTGATAGAAGGACAGACTCTTCTATCTACAGGTTATGTGAGCCTTTGATCATTAGTGACAGACTTGCTGATTAGCCTGCTACAATATAAATGATATTAAAAAAATAATCAATAATTGAGAAACCAGTATAAAGAATAAGGTCAAATATATTATAGAATTGATAAGAGCAAGAATAGACAATATAATAGTATGCAAAAACTCAAAACCAGTTAATTCTAACAAAGACCAATCAATAAAACAATAACTTATAACAAATAAACTATGCTCCATCTCCAAAGGAATTAAAAAAGTACTGCAAAAAAAGAAACCATTATTAACAACTTCAAGGATAATATTACAACTTCACATAGACCCATTCTTAAAAATGATACACTTAATATACAGCAGATTAATTGGGTATCAAAGACTATAGATTAGTACTTGGCCATTACAAAAGACCCAAGTAAACTCTATGATCTATGGATTTATATAGATTGTTTCTTCACTAGGCATCCAGAAAAAAATAGAATGGGACTAGACTAGATTATAATTATTAAATAAGGAGAACAAGTAGCAGAATTCAAATCTGAGATACATAATACTTCCTCATCCACAAGAGTGAAACTAATAGCTATCCTAATAGTAGTAAATACTATCAATACAAACAAAACCATCATCATTTATACAGTGTTAGCTTTAATTATTAATTATATTTTCCTTTAATTATTATCTATAGTTCTTATCTATTATGTTACTTTAGTTCTATTTTTAGATAATGTGACACATGTGATACAAGGTGTGTCTTATTGGTTCATAGGGTAGATTCAATTATTAGGACTAAGTAGTAATTTATGTAATATACATTATTTAATTTCTTTATTCAATTATCATATCTTATCTATATTTAGCTAGCAAATTACCCAAGTGAGCAGATCTGATATATTGATCTAATTTGGCAAATTTGACAAATTTGGTCACTTTGATTACTTTGATCACTTTAGTCATCAAATAATTAATTTCAATTATACTGTATATATAAAGGCCAACTGTCCAAAGCAGGTGATCCAAGGTTTTAACTACTGAATCCTCTTATTTTTGACATTATATATCTTTAATAAACCTTCTAATTAAACCAATTAATCTAAAGCCTCTTTAAATGTATTTGTGTAACCTTTACTATTCTTGAATTACCAACTTTAGTATACCATGACTGAGGTTTTCTTCCTTAACTTAAAGTATATTACTGCTATAGTTGTCCTATTTATTTATCTAATTTGAAGGTTATTGGATAGGTTAACAACAGATAGTCAGTCACCAATCGACATCTTAAGAGAACATTCAATCTGAAAGAGATACTAAAAGAAAACAAACCAGCCAAACCAAATTCTCAACAATACTATAATGAACTTAATAAAAATCAAATAACTTATAATTAACTGGACAAAAGTATAAAGCCACTTAAGCATTTCAAGCAATAAAAAGGCAAACCAGTTGGTCTATACCAGCCTCATAGATAAATATAAACATATCATAACAGTAAATACACAGATAGCCACAATAACAAATATACTTATCAGATAGAATCAAAAACAACATGATATTGCAATCAAGCCTATAAAAAATAGATACTCAAGAACAAATAAACAAGTAAATAGTAAATACTATTAAAAAATCAGGATTGGCTGAACCAAAAGAAATACAGAGAAATTTATTGGCCTTTGACATTTGAGTTTTTAATGGCAACAGAGATTACAATAATACTAATTAACATGAAAGATTATACAAACAACTCCTTTAAAATCAAAATATAGATAGGAGAACTACTTACTATGGACAAACTAAACAAAAAATATTCTAACATCTATTCAAATGATAAATGCAAAATCTGAAACAACATAAAGAAACCAATGATTATATTTTTTAATGTGATAAAACACAAACAAGACTTTAGGAAGAGTTCATCCAGACCTTAACAGAAGAAAGTATAGTGAGAAACGAAGGTAAACAGATAGAACCAATCCAAAACAAATAAAAAAGAATACAAATAATATAGGAATATAATGAAAACATAAAAGCTTAATATAAAATTGAATGAAAAAATATCATTAGGGAAGTTATAATATACAGCATGATTCAAGTAGCAGAAAATATAAAAAAAGATGGATCTAAAGCATTGGAAGTAATCAGAGAAGCAATACACAAGTTTTGACAAGCCAAGCAAGAAGCATAAAACTTAGATATGACATTACAATTAACTAGAAAAAAAGTCAAAACATAAGTAAGAAACTTAAGTATTAGAAGAAGTAAGTCAAATGCAATGTAAACAATCAGCAGATTATATTATAAAGTTCAAACTCACCAATAACACAGGCTATAAAAAGCTTTAAGATAGATCCAGAGCCTGAACGGGCTCAAATAGATCTAAAAAAACACTTAAAGAATAGATCTAGGAAACTGTATATAGACCTAATAAACATTATAACAGAAAAAACTCTAAATAACAGTTACATTTCTTTTTTTTTTTCTTCTCTATTAGTGCTAGTAAAGTCTTGATATGCTAGTGCCTACCAAGGTGAACTGTAGCAAGTCACAAGGTTTTTAGTAATGAAATACTGAGTCATGGTGTTTTTTTCTTTCATAAATATATAGACTTATAATTAAATTTATATACATAAACTTGTATTAATGAATTAATTAAAACTCAATGGCAGGGCTGTACAACGTTTTTTTTAAAAAAAAAATAGTTTAGAGAAATTATCTTAATATTTATTCAAATCTTTTTATACTTCTGTCTTTCTTGGTATTATATTTATGTAATAAAAAGAAGTGAAATTTCTATCTATAGGTTATATGAGCTTTTGATTATTAGCAATAGACTTATCAATCAGTCTGCTACAATATAAATAATCAAACAATATATATTTCTAAAATATAATTGGAACTTAAAACTTTTTATTAAAGAAGTATTCTTAAAGTTATTAATATTAGTTATCATAAAATTACAATAGATTCTTTTAGTGTATACTGTAAAAACATAATAAAAAAATAACTTTCAAATAGAAAAAAACTATTTTTTTTTTACAACTCTTTCCTATTTTTTTATGGCGCAGTAACAAAAATCACAAAAATGCAAAAAAACAGTTGAAAGATAGAAAGAATCAAAAGGGCACAATATTTAAATAGCAGGCCTAACTATAATATTGAAAACTCACCAGGGGCAAGATCAACCCCATAAGCAAAGAAATACAAAAAACTGAAAAGAAATCCATTACAAAACAAATGACCTTACACAAGATAACTACTTCCCCAATCCCAACTACTTCATATATAAACATGTATGACAAAGATACTAATATAACAACAACAGGAAGCACACATATAGAAGGAACCAACTACACTTAGAGTGAATATCGAAGAAGAATAAAACTTACAAAACAAAACTCAAGATAGTCTGATGAAAACTTTCACAGTAAAAGGGAAAGAAATAGCAATGGGTAAGACAAGACTCCACAGAATAGATGATTCTAACATAGAAATGGACTTCGAAAACAACATCTCCTCTCAAGAAGGCCAAAACTGATGGATCTTTAAACAACAAAAAAAAGATTGAAACAAGACAGGGCACAAGACCAAGACCTTAATCACCCTTTTATAGAAATACAAGATATAATAGAAAAAGAATCAAACTTGGAATTAGAGCTGATCTTCTATCAGGAGATTCTACAAAAAAAAAATTACCTTCCTTATTAATATACTCAACTCTCCTGAAGAACTTCTCACAATTAAAATGAATACATAGAAGAAATTGACCACATCATCATCATTTTCAGTAATCGACAATATGCTGCTATAGCTAACAACATTACCTTAATAGAAATGGTCAACTCTATACTCATATCACTCTTCAAAATCATCAGCAAACTCAATAAGAAAAAGAGAATCAGAGTCTGGGATATCCCATTGAACACAAGATTTATGGATATACAAAAGATGTTCACCAAATTCGGGCAAATTATCAATATCAGGATGACAACACAATAAATATAGCAGTCAGCCACAATCACTTATGCCAACAAGAAAGATAAGCTCAAGACACTTGAGTTCTGGAGTAACCTAATTAAATCACACTTAGTAAAAATCTTTGATGCAATATGGGACCTAATACAAATGAAAGAAAGAGAATATTTTTTCTTAAAATTAACCAATCTCCCACCAAGAACTTATGCATTTGATCTCAAGCAAATATGTTAACAATTGAAAGCAAAAATTTATTACATACCTTGACTAATATTATATAAACTCAGAAAGTATGCAGTCCTTAGTTTCAATAATAAACAACTTCTTCAACAAGCACTGCAAGAAACTTTCAACCTAGGTGAGACTATTTTAAATTGCAAATTCATCAATACAAAACTATACACTATTTGTAATAGCCCTAAACACCTTATAGCCAATACATCATTAAAGAACATAAAGAACAATAAAACAAATACAATCAGGAACAGGCTCACAAATTCAGAAAACTTTACAACTGTTTCTGACTAGCTAAATTCACTCATATCTGCAAACTTATACACACACTACCTGAAAATAAATCAATTAGACCAGGTTCATATGCCTTGATAGTCAGAAGATCAACTCATTACACCAGAAACCAGCAAAGCAATCTGATAATATCCTATTATTGCTAATTGCTATTTATGAGAAACTCTCAACAATCAAGGAGTTACTCAATGATCTCAATAAATGTATTAACAACCTTGAATAATACTGTTATACTGATGCAGAATATACATAGGAAAGCAATATACTTGACATTATTATAGATGAACTAGCCATTGAACAAACAAATGAACAAACAAACATCCAGGATATTCAACAACAACAGCAATAACTCCACAAATCCATTAGTAATATGGATAGAACAATGAATGCACTAGTATCAACCATCATAAACATCCTTCATAACAATATGAGATTACCTCAATTTACTTTATAATAATATAAATAATACAAATAGCAATAACAATAAACAAAGTAACAATAAAAACAACTACCTAACAACAATAGAATCAAATAATAAAACTATTCTTAACAATAATCCAGCCAGTGATAAACACAACTACATCAATACACTAGAGAAAACCAATAACAATCAAACAAAAACAAAAATAATAAACAAAATACACAATAGCACTGCAAAGACAACAACATCAATCAAAAAATTAAACAACTCGAACACATACCACAATATACAACAGATCTAATATACCAAGACATCACAATAGATGCATTTAGAAACTCCATAAAAAAACTCTTCTGGATAATTGCAACACTAAACTATAGGGGCCTAAATGATACATTCAAGAGAGAAACATAGTTTATTATATGGCAAACCAACAATTGGGATATAGTTATATCAACTAAAACAAATGGAACTAATATAAGCACAAAATACTGGAAAACAGAAAACTACTCAATATAGTGGAAAGAAGATAATTATATTAGTGCTGATATAGGGTCACAATCAAAAACCCCTATCTGACTGGATAATTGAAATACAAAGATATTTGGACAGAGCTATATGCATAACCTCACACTCTTGAACAAGCAATACTGTAGAATCATCGGCATCTATTCACTAGCTAGAGCTGGAAAACTCAGAACAGCAGTACAAAACCAAATTATCTGATAGATCAAACAATGGAACAATATGAACTAGCATATCATCATTGGAGAAGACTTCAATGTAAGCCCATCAAACAGAATGGACAAAGTCTCCAATAACAGGAAAATATATAAAGATAAAACAAACAACTTTTGTGAACAACCCTTTAATCTTGGTATGATGGATATATACTGATACCATAATTCACAAAAAAAAAGAATACACCTGATACTTCACAACTGTCTTAAGCTGAATTGATATAATCTGGACAAATATATATCCCATATTATATATAATTGACTCTTTCATAATGGAAAATACCAACATCATAACTGATCACAACCTATAGATAACATATATAGAAAGCTAACAATTAGAACCAAATAATAAGCAAAATAGATGACTCTACATAAATACATGTTTTCAATGAATAAAAACTTCAGACAGACTATGGCATACCTTTGCTGCAGAACTCGATATACAAATACTAGCACTCTATAGTCTCCTTAAGACAAAACCAACAGATATTGATAAAAGCTGAAATTACCTCTGACAAGCTATCCTCAATGCTGTTAACAATTACATAAAAAATATAGAGTAAAACAAAGAAGTATATCCAAATACTCAAAGTTAATCAAACCCTTACTGCTTATTCAGTTGCTACAATACAAAAAGCAAATCAATCTTTACAGTAAACAGGATACCATAGCCAATCTCAAACAACTCACCAATATTCATGAAGCCATATGGGAACAAGAGTTAATCTATCTTTTCCCACTAGACAAAGATATCAAAGTCCTAAAAGAAGAAATAACAAATTAATTGTCCTTAAAAAATTACCAACAAATGAAACATAGACAATATAATCAAAGCAAATATAAATCAAGCCCTCAGAAATCACAACAACTGGTTTAACATAGACAAGAAAAAACTCATAAGATCACTTTTAGATAATTCCAAGAAAAGCATCCTTACAACCAAACTATTAAAGAGGATAGAGATACAAAGATCTTAGTATACAAACCTTATGAAATCAACAACTGAACAAAAAAGAGACATATTTTTGAATTGCAAGGTACATACTGGCAGAACACATATCAACCTATCATTATTATTCATAAAGAATGTTATAAAACTACACTTAATCTATTTACTACTGAAGAAGTATAACAAGTAATCAAAAACTCCAATAACAAATCAGCATCTAGGCCTTCACAAATTCCATATCTGACATACAAACACCTCAATAAAGAGACCGTAGAGGCTATAACCACTCTCTTTAATAATATACTCACACATAAGAGGCTACTCACTGAATGAAAAAAGGTACGATATATCCAATACTCAAATCAAAAGACTGACAATGCAACATCAACATATCCCAACCTATCACTCTTCTAGAATCTATTAAAAATCTTCACCAAACTTATAAATAACTGACAGCTAAAGTAATGACCAAATATCTGATCCTATCTGAAAAAAACTGGGTAACACTACGCAAAAGCAGTACTTGCAAATCCATCTTTATCATAAATTAAGTATTGGAAGATATATGAAAAACAACAAACAATGCCTCTTACTTTTTCAAGACATAAGTAAAGTATATAATACTATCAATATACAGAGACTAATAAACTCACTCCATGAATCAATATGCCAAAAAAACTAATAAACATAATCAACAACTACTTTCTAAATAGGTCAAACAAAGTAATAATATATTTTGGGCTCACTAACCCATACCAAGTGGAAGAAGGAATTGATCAGAGTGATACAATATAACCTCTTATTTAGTGTATATACTATGCCTCCTTAATAAGCACAATTAGCTCTATGAAAGGCTACCAGCTTAATAGTCACAGACCAACCTTAAAAACAGAAATCTTATAAACCTCAACATCTCAGTAATAGCATATATGGATGACACTATATTTATTGCTCAAAATAGTAAACAACTTGAAGACATTATAAAAGTTAGTGCCTCCTTTTACCATTTCAATAGCATTACAGTCAATCCTCTCAAATCAGAACCCTTAATCCTTAATGGTCCACAAGAAAGTATCATCTTTCAGAAACACAAAATAATACCAACTGCTGAAATGCAAGCAATAAGAGTTTTAAGTGTATAGTATAAAAGAAAAAAAAAATAACACCAACATAGCTTCATTAAAAGAAAAGTTATCACAATTTGTAACACAATAGTAGAAAACAAATTATGGACAAGATGCACCATTATATTGCAAATAATGCTCTTTTCCCTATAATAGAATACTTGTTAACAGACTTAATACTAACAAGAAATGAAACACAATGGATAGACTTCATATTCGCAGCTATCTCAAAAATTGCATCCAATTTCTAAAAACTGTCCCAATTCCAATAGTACATCTCAGTAATCAGTACAACATTATGGAAATTGAAACATAATAACAACAGAAACACTATAGTAATTTTCAAGAATTATATCACAGTAACAACTTGACAGGACAAATAATTTGACTCAGAATTCAACAACTTTAGTGTATGGCATGGCAAAAAGAGGATGTTCTTAGGAAATGTCCAAGGATCCTATCAGTAAAAGCCAACTTTATATAGGACATACTCAATAATATACAAGCCCTAAATATCACAATATAATGTCAGACAATAACCAGAAACAACAATGATAAACTTACTTATATAGAAGACATTATGGCCAGTGAATGATACAATCTCAATAAAAAGGGACTGAGAATACATAACATAATATAGGTAGAACAACTCCTCAATACTTATTGTATAAAGGTTCTAAACTGGTATCGAGTAGGAGCATTTCTTAATAAAACAAACAAGCTAAAACAGCTTTCTTTCTTTATAACACTTAAGGACATAACACAAATCTATATCAACAATTATATATCATTTAACAAATTCAACCTGGAAATACAAATCAAACATAATACAGATAATAAACAAGGATAGCAAAGAAACTCCAACAAATCATGATATATTCTTCAACAATACCAAAACCTAACTCTTGGAAAACAAGTAAGTTAAGACAAAAACTATATCAAACTTAGCACTATCTCACCACAGATACTTCATCACTGATAAAATATCTAGAATGTGACCTCAATCAACATATGGACAGAAGAAGTTACATGTATTATTTCAGAGCTCTAGCAAATTCATTATATAAAGTTCTAGTAATTAAAATATTGAAGATAAATACAGGAACCTCTGAAGAGCCACATATCAGAATTCATATTTCACCTGACAACACACAATGCTGGCTCAATGAATTCAATCAAATACTGGAGATAGTCAAGATCGATACAACTCCAACCTCTATAAAAATATACTATAATTTATAATCCTACCAGACTCAACAATACAATAACTTATTGACATTAACAAAAATATCAACACTAATAAAACTATCAAGATAACCATAAATAAAGCTTTCAGTCACAAAAATAATAATGCTTTGGGTATAGGTATTATTTTTTTAACCAGTTCAATACAACAAACAACCTTAACCTCAATATTATAGGACAGTATTTTATTTTCAAAGCAAAGATTATAGCTGAAACTATTGCACTCTGTATCCTCCCAATCACAAAAAGTACTCTTATACATGAACTCAGCTAAACTTATATCAGAAGTCAAAAATCAGTGTTAGGACAAATCAAGAACATATCAGAAGCTGGCCTTATCCATAGCCTATACAACTGTATTTGAGTAGCCCAAATCTCAATCAACTGAATCAAAATCAACAAAAAAAATGACAATAGCAAAAAACTAAAACAAGTAGACAAGTTAGCCAAACAAAGCTTGAAAAACACCAACATTAGTGGGAGACAAGTACGAAATCACTTGAAACCCAACATCATTACTTTTAGTTATAATCAAGAGCTCAAAATCACTGATACCATCCATAAAGCAATTAAAAATGTGACAAGCCACACTTATACATAAATGGATTACACTTGACTGAAACTGCAAACTAAACCAATATTAAAGAGCTAATATTGATAGGAAAAAGTTACTCCAACACCTATATCCCACAAAAATCACAATTAATCACACTGATATCATAGATCATAGCCATAAAAAATTTACCATAAGCTATGGAATCTAGAACTTCCAACTATGGAACTACAAACCCAATATTTACAAATCCTCCATATGCTTCACCAGCTAAAAAATAGAAGATAACATTTATTCCTTCAGATGCAAACACTATGAAATCCATATTAATGAAATAATACTCAATACCATGTACTCAGAAACTACTGCCTGGACTGAAAAAGGAAGCTTATACTTCTATAAAAAGAAGATCAAAAACTACTTGGAAACTAACAATCTTTAGAATATTCTCATTAGAGGAGGCATAAATAGAAAAGTAATTCAGACAATTATCCAATTTATTTCATTTAACCAAATAGTAGAAGCCATCCATAATATCATTCACTAAATTAGATTAATTACTTTTAATATATGGATAGATAGATATCTTCACATTAAAATATGGAAGAAAACCATAAGAATAATCAAGACTCAGAAGAAAAAAAAACACAAATCCAAAAGTCATACAGTATAGAAAGATGTACCCATTATAACAATATATATAACAACAATAGAAGGAATCATAACAGGCACTTTAAACATTATTGACATCTTTATTAAATATACTGATGAAGCCTAGGCATGTAGTCCCTCTAACCAGATACAATAAGTCATAAGTGATTGTAAAATTGAGCCCTACTACCAATGGCAGTAGGTACCTATTACCAATTGATTTTATTGTTTTGTTTAATATTAAAAATAGTTTATACAATTATTCTATAAATAAATGTAAATGTATTGCATATAATCAATAAAATAGGTGAGTTAAGTATTTAAAAAAATTATATTAATTTACTAATTATTTTTTTTAAAAAATGATGTATAAAAAAAGAAAGTGAGAGTGGATAATTAAAGATGAGTCTCTAAAGAGGAGTAGAAACAAAATTCAAAAGTTTTTTACTAGAAAACATTAAAATTTTTAAATTAATAACTATAAAAAAACTATCTATAATGGTTTTTTATTATCAAAATCTTTAATTTATATTATTTTTTTGAATTTTGTTCCTATTAAAGTAAAGAGCTATAAATTTTGTCTTCAAAAAAGAACATAAGTGATCTGAAAAAATTTTATATACTAAATACTTTAGGAACCTATCATTATAAATAGCAACTATAATAATTATAAATATAGTAAAGATAATATAGATATACAGTATTTAATTTAACATAATTTGAGTTTAATTTATATTACTTTAATAATTCTATTTATTAAAATAGATGAATTGAAAAAAGAAAAAGGATAGATAGTGTTAAAGGCCAAAGAAGTCAGAAAAAGTTCAGAATTTTTGCTGTAGTCACATGACTGATGATCATAATACGACTAAAGCTTATGTGAAACAATCAATTGCCAACTATCATAATACTCCTTACATGATAAAAGAATGTGTGAACAATCCATTCACATCAAAAGGATAAAAAACTATGAGCTGAGGTAATAGAAAATTAGCTGATCACAAAGCAATTTATGCATAACATAATACTAGAATAAGCATAGTGATTATATAATAACCCTATATGTAAAAATGTATAAATATAACTTTCTTCAATGATTTAATAAAATAATGAATCTTAAGATGAATCTTTTGAATAGATTGTTATAACAGTGAAGTTATAAGTAGTTTTAGGAAAAGCTATCTTGAGACTCGTCCAAATCTTTTTATGTCTCTACCTTGATTTTGATATTGTTTTGTGTATGTGATAGAAGGATAGACTCTTCTATTCACAGGTTACATGAGCCTTTGATCATTAGTGACAGACTCGTCAATTAGCCTGCTACAATAGGTAACAATAATAATAATAGCAAATATATTAAGGATAATATGGGTATATTCAATTTAATAAAATTTAAGTTTAGTTTATATTAGACCTATGAGTTAATAGTATAGTAATTAGAACTTAATAGATCAAATCATAAGATCCAGATTCAATTTCACCCAAATACAAGATTATCACAAGGAATTTAATTCATTTATTGATATAACTATAAATTAACTGATGTTTTTAAATATAGTATCTGGTCTATATCTAGATTGTGATTAGGTTGTAATCTAAATTAGATAGAATTATTACTGATATAACTGCATTATTAGAAATAGTAATAAGAAGAGTAAATTCTCAAACTGGTAATATACTTCTTAGGATCAAAGCAAGAATACAACTTGTTGAGGACACAAATGGCTTAAATTAAATTTATTTATAGAAGAAACTTTTCTATAATACGTCAGTCCCAATTTGTATACATATGGCTGTGTTGGCTTTCACAGATTTGACTATTGTGAGGTCTTGGCAAAAGAAGAAATCTGTGAACCACTTCAAAGGATCAAAAACTGGGATCAAGGATACTGAATTTGATGACCTAATAACTAGAATACTTCTAATAAAAAATTGTTCTAGGAATAATTAAGACAGAATCATATTGTCGTGGACTAACTCAGTGAGTCTGTTGCTAATTCATAGTGCTTCGCATAACTCAGATGACTCACAAATACTCACAAATGACACAATGAAGAGAATGCCTCCTATAAAGAACACTTAGGGAAGGCAGAAGTGTGGTGATTGACTTGATAAAAGGTATGTATCTTTTTATTGAATTCTGTTTCTTTGATATATTACTAATTCTTATCTTTATTCTCAATAAGGTCTGTTTCTTAACACATTCAGCTCTGCCTTCTCGATATTGTCGTAGGCTAATCTGATAAGTCTATTGCTAATCTGTAGCATCTCACATAATTCAGATATCTTACAAATACTTACAAAGAAGAGAATGCCTTCTAAAAAGAACACTTAGGGAAGGCAGAGATGTGGTGATTGACTTGACTGAATATAAGTGTCTCTTTATTGCATTCTGTTTCTTTGATATATCACTAACTCTTATCTCTATTCTCAATGAGGGCTGTTTT
>CAJVPT010000354.1:0-32002 GCA_910592055.1 Acaulospora colombiana
TCATGCGTGCTTTATTAAATAAATGCTACTTTACTTCGCATAATAAACTATTTTACATTTCTGAAGTATAAACTAAGTCTACACCACTACTGTAAAAATAAACGCCTTTAAGAAAGAGAGACACGACATTACCTTTTGCACCATGAAGAGAGTACCACCTGGAATCTTGAAATGCGCCTAGGGAAAGATGGTCAAGAAGAGATTAGCAAGTGCGCAAAAGTCGGCCAAATTGTAACCACCTCGAAGTTAAAAGCCTTATCTTATTTAGTGCTGAAATCTAAGTGTTCAGATTATTATCACGCGAAGAGTGAGCCGTTTTAGTGACAGACTTTCTGGTGATGACAACAACATCTACGACACAACAAAATTGCTTTTCTTTGCATTTCTGCATGTGCATTGAATATTCAGGATCGCATATATATTCAAATATATAGTAACTGCTTGTGAAAGACAATAAAAGTCGGTACTATATAATATTTAATATTAACTAGCAAACCAACATATTTATATGTAATATACTGCATATTAGCCTATGTTAAAAATTTTCAAAACCAAAAAAATTTTACTATTATTCAAAGTAAAATTGGTTGTTGATCATTCGTTTATTCGTAAGGATATCCGGATTAATAGGAATTTATATATTTTTGAACGAATGACGATCAAAACAATACGGATTTAAACGGATCACATCTCTAGATGGCAGACGTTATTAAAATTTTAAGACGGAAGAACTTATTGATTATTTACGGAGGCATGAAAACCTAGATCTTATTGAGGTGGATTTCAAGATATTCCACAATGAAAGAATCTCTGGTTGTGCATTCCTCAATACAACCAAAGAAGAATTTCATAGTTATGTGGAATTTATCGAAGATATAACCGATCAAAAACTACGAAGTTTCTTGTCATATAAAACATTGGAAGAGCTGAAGGACGTGCTCCATAAATATAAGGTAAACGGGGAGGATATAACAAATACCAAACAATTTAATCCAGGTATGTAATATTTTTGGCAAAAACCGTTCCCCTGGGGAACGATCGAATATACTGTAGGTAAAATGCTAACATTTTTTTTTTGTTATAGTTCCCGCGGAGATAGATGATAATGATAAAGCTCTTGAACAGTGTATGAACGAAATAATTCTACGATTAACGAATGTGAAATCAATGATAGAGGCCAACGAAGCAACGCGTTGCGAATTTATTTCATCCATATTACGCGCATCAATACCAATTACGAGAAGAATGACCAAAAAAGAAATTGATATAGAGTTACAACGGGATATTTCAGGCGAAGAAGCCTCCGGTCGAGTTGACTATGCAATATTGGGAATTGAGGATCTTTTATGTATTATTGAGGGAAAACCACGAAACTTCAAAATAAGATACCTACAGAATATCAAACAACTTGAAAGCTCGTTCCACATGAATAAGAAGAAGCGAATGGCAGATGAGGCATTCAAGGGGGGAGAATACAACTATCTATACGGGATCGTCTCCACAGCTATGGATTGGCATTTCATTATGGTTACTTTTTCTGTACAAGTAATAGCGAATACCAAATAAATCTTACGAAAAAGCTACTCAAGGGAAATCATGAAAATTTAAGGGATGATATAAGTGGGGTTATTGATAGATAGGATTTCCGCTTGTGATGAACCTGAATCCAAGAAGAGATGCGTACAAGAAAAAATCAACAATAAATAGCTGGTAGATAATTTACCCGCCTTCATGTATCTTATACTGTATCAATAAAACAGTTAGACCAAATGGTCGTTCTTTTTCCCGGTAATTAATTTTTATATGGTGTTATTACATGATAATTTTTCAAATTCAAAAAATGTCAAACACACAATCTAAGGTTGATTCCTTGAAAGAACTAAATTCAAAGTTATTAGTCGAGATTATTAATCTTAGAAAGGAGAATGTCGAAATTCCCGAACTTAGAAAGAAGTATGCCGAGGTCGAGGCTGAAAACGTAAAGTTAAGACAGGTCATAGAAGAGAGCATTGAACTTAAAACCAGGTTTGAAGAGTTGGAGAAAAGAAATAAAACGGAAAATATTATCTCCTAAATTGCATCTAGAGAAATATCTTTTTGAAAATGGATAAGTTGACATGTGAAATTTACAAAATCTTGTAAATATCTAGCATATATACAATAAAGATATGACATGTCGACATAACTGCGGGTTAAAAATATATATACTGTATATAATATAAAAATTTTTTTAAAAAATAATTTTTTAATAGGAAATTTTTAAATATTTATTCAAATTTAATGAATAATATACTATTTGAAAGCTTTAATAATAAAAAACTAATAATAACAAAATCATTTAATATTAATTATCAATTATAAATATATAACTATTTTTAACAAGTCAAAACTCTTTTCCATCCATGTCTTTTTCAAAACAGAATTTTCTTACAAGAAAATTTTCACAAAAAGTAAATAATAAAGTGAAGTTCTTATACAGTATATAAATCAATATCATAACAAATATTTCAGTAAAAATTGGTCTTCTCTATGGCACTATTTTTAAATACTTGGGATTAACTAAATAGTTATATCAAATTAAAAAACTTTTACAAAATAGATTGGAAAGGCTTTCTCTGTTTATTTTAATAACTTTTAACAAATTATCATTTCTACTTAGCAAGTAAATACTTATACTTTAAAAAAATATATTTTTTGAAAACCATGCAAAAATCAATTTCAAGAAAGAAAAAAATCAGATCTATATATATACAAACAATTAAAATCAAACAATATCTATTTTCAAAAATATGCAAGTATACAGTCTATAAAAAAGACTTTAACAGTTACTTTTTTTAAAAAATCCTTAATCAGATTAGGTATATATGTTTTACATTTGAAATATTTCATTAAAACTAAATCTTTATCTAATTTACTTATGTCTATTTTATATATTTTTTAAAACTCTAAGTATAACTTTAGGAATGGTTTATTGTTTTATTGATAGTCCAAATAAAAATCATTTCAATTGCTAACTTTATAACTTGTAGTTTACTATTGTAGATTACATTGCAAAATTCTAACAAGGCTTGGAATTTCAATCACTTCATTTTATATTTAACTCTTCTTGTCAAAATCTCTTTGAGATTTTTATTTTCTAAGTATTCTTTCTCCATTAATAATTTTTTTTTTACTGGAAACATAATTTCAAATTTAGAGAATACTAAAGACTTTTGATCTTCTCTATAGATCTTTTATATTTATTTCCATTCAATTATTTTCTTAAATCTTGTGTTTTTAAATTCTTTTTTGGACTTGGTTATAAATTTTTTTTTTGTATTTTTAGCATATATTTTCCTACTTTTTCTATCCATTTTCCATAATATTTTAGATTTGTTATTTTTTGAATAAAATCACTTTTTATAAGATCAGTACAAAAGTTTAAAGTGTCTTAACTAGTTTTTAAGATTTGTTATACTAATTCAGAAATTTATTTGTCTAATTTCCCAATTCTTTAAAATCTTTTATAATTATGATTAACCTGGTATTTTTCTCTTCAGTTTTTTTTTTTCTTTCTTATAAAAGTTTTTTAAAGTCTCTAATGATTCTATCTATTTTTTTCTTATATACTTCTATACTTGATCCTTATATATTAGATATTTTAGTAAGTATTTTATTGTTTTATTTTTATAATTACATATAATATATTTTATTTGTTTATATAGATCAGGTCTTTTAGTAGTCAGTTTGCTTAATATTAATAGTTTATTATTGATTAATTTAATAAAAATCTTTTCTGTTATAATTGTTTGAAAGATATATCTTATATATATTTATCTTTTATTTTCTATTATATTAATTCTATATATATTTGTTGATTTTAAATTTGATAAAACTATTTTTTATCTGTTCTATTTTGTTATATTTACTATTAGATTATTTTTTTATTGTTATATTCTTAACAAACTATTTGATTGGATCATTTATAATTATATTCAATTACTTTATTTCTGTGATAATCTTATATAAGATGAAATTATTTCATTTTATCAGTAAATGTTTTAGGACTTTTTTGACTAGAATATCTGTTATTTTATTATAAAAATTATTAATATATATCTTGATTTTAATAAGCTATAGATTTATATATTTCTTTTAAATTAATTCTGTTATTTATATTTAGAGAAATCAATTTTTTTCTTTAGTTATTTTTTATATATTCTTATTAGATTTTTTTTTCATTATTTTTTATTTAAATATATATACCTAACTGTCTATACAAATCTCATTAGTATTATTAATAGAAACTATTAAAAGTATAATTATAATTACTATCAACTCTATTTTTATAAATAAGAATCAACAGATTTTTCAACTCTTTTCTGTTTTCCTGTAGCGCAGTAACAAAAACCACAAAAATGCAAGAAACAATTGAAAGATGGAGAGAACCAAAAGGGCACAATATCGGAATAGTAGACCTAACTATAACATCGACAAACTCACCAAGATAAAGGTCATTCTCATTAGCAAAGAAATGCAAAAAATGAAAAAAAAACACACTATGAAACAAATAATTTCATACAAAGTAACTTTCTCTCCAACCTCAACTACTTCACAAACAAATATGTTCAACAAAGACACCACCACCACAACAACAGGCAGCACACACACTGAAGAAACCAACTACACTTGAAGTGATCAGGTCAAAGAAGAACAAAACTCACGAAACAAAATTCAAAACAACTTAGGTGGGATATTTACAACAAAAGGGAAGGAAGTAGAAATGGACAATCCAAGACTTCATAGGATAGACGACATAGACATTGAAATAGATTTTGAAGACCACACCTCCTCTCAAGAAGATCAAAACTGGCATACCATTGAATAACAAAGGAAGAATGAAACAAGACAGGGCACAAGACCAAGATCTCGATCACTCTTTGACCGAAATATAAGATACAGTAGAGAAAGAATCAAACTTGGAATCAGAGCAGACCTCCTACCAGGAGACTCTACTGGAAAGAAAATTATCTTTCTCACCAAGACACTCAACTCTCTTAAAGGACTCCTCATAATTCAAAACAAACGAATAGAAGAAACTGACAATATCATCACCATCTTTGGTGATTGCCAATCTGCTGCCGCAGTTAGCAACATCCCCCTAACGGAATCAGGTAACTCTACACTCACTCCACTTCCCAAAATTATTAGTAAACTTGATAAGGAAAAAAGCATCAGAGTCTGGGATATTCCCTGAATATAAGATTCATAGATGAACAACAAACATTCACCAAATTTGGGCAAATAACCAATATCAAAATGACAACTCAAAAAATGTAGCAGTCAGCCACAATCACTTTTACCAATAAGAAAGACAAGCTCAAAATACTCGAGTTCTGGAGTACCATAATTAAATCAGACTCAGTAAGGATCTTCGACGCAATGTAGGACCTAATACAAATGAAAGAAAGAGATGTTTCTCCCTAAAACTAACCAACCTCCCACCAGGAACTCATGCATTCAACCTTAAACAAATTTGTCAATAACTGCAAGCGAAAACATGCTACATACCTTGATTGATATCATACAGACCTAGAAAGTATGCAGTTTTCAGCTTCGAAAATGAACAACTACTTCAACTAGCATTGTAAGAAACCTTCAACCTAGGGAAAACCACTCTAATTGGTAAACCTATCAACACAAAATTATATACATCTGCAATAGCCCAGAACACCTCATAGCCAATTGTACAATTAAGGAGCAACAAGAACAATAGAATAAATACAATCAAGAACAGGCTCACAAATTTGGAAAACTCTACAATCGCTTCAGATTAGCTAAATCTACTCATATTCGCAAACTCACACACACATCATCTGAAAATAAATCAACCAGACCAGGCTTATATACCTCAGCAGTCAAAAAACCAACCCATGCTGTCAGAAACTAGTAAAGTAATCCTAATTCAACTGATGATATCCTCATAATGCTAGCTGTGATCTGGGATGAACTCATAACAATCAAAGAGTCACTTAATGATCTCGACGAACTTATCGACAATCTTGAATAATACTGCTAGGCTGATGCCGAATACACACAGAAAAGCAATACAGCAAACAACCCATTGATGAATCAATCCCAAACAAACAAACATCTAGGACATTCAACAACAGCAACAACAACTTCACTGATCCATTGGCAATATGAATAGAACAATGAATGCACTAGTATCAACTATCACAAATATCCTTCTTAGCAACGTGAAACAAACACAATCTACTCCTCAATAATATGGGTAACTCAAACAGCAACAACAATAAACAAGGTAATAATGAGAACAACTACCCAACAATAACAGAATCAGATGACGAAACAACTCATAACAAAAATCAAATTAACAACAACTACAATCATATCAACACATTAAAGAAAACTAGTAGCAATCTAACGATAATACCAACAACAAGAAAAACACATAATAGTACTACAGAAATGACAGTATCAATCACAGAAACAAATAATCTGAACACCCACCACCACCACACAACAGAAACACTATATCAAGACACTATAATGGATATATCCAGAACCCCCATCCAAAAACCTTTTTGGACTATTGCAACACTTAATTGCCAGGGTCTAAATGACATACTCAAGAGAAAGACATAGTTTACTACATAGCAAATCAACAATTGGGACATAATTATATCAACAGAAATAAACAGAACAGGGATAAACATAAAACACTGGAAAACTGAAAACTATTCAATATGGTGGAAAAGAGAAAACAATATCGGTGCTGGGGTAGGGATTGCAATCAAAAAATCCCTTTCCAACCGAGTAATCAAAATACAGAGATACTTAGATAGAGCCATATGTATAGATCTTGCACTGCCCAACAAACTATACTGTAGAATAATTGAAGTCTATTCACCAGCTAGAGCCAGAAAACTCAGAACATCAATACAGAATCAAATAATCAAATGGATCAAACAATGGAACAACATGAACTGGCACATCCTTATTGGAGGAGATTTCAATATAAGTCCTTCGGACAGAATGGACAAAGCCTCCAATAACAGAAGAATTCACAAGAACAAAACAAACAGCTTCTGCGAACAACTCCACAATCTTGGCATGATTGATACATACCAATATCACAACCCACAGAAAAAAGAATACACATGGCACTCCACAACCTCCTCCAGTAGAATCAACATGATTTGAACAAATACACGTCCCACATGGTGCATAATAAATGCATTCATAATGGAAGATATGAACATTTCAACTAACCACAACCTACAGATAACATACATAGAAAGCTGGCAATTAGAAATGAATGACAAGTGAAACAGACGACCTCATGCAAACACTCATTTTCAGTGGGAAAAGACCACAGACAAACAATGGAATGCTTTTGCCACCAAACTTGATACACAAATTCTAACACTCCACAACCTGCTCAAGACAGAACTGACAGACATTGACAGAACTTGAAACCACCTCAGACAAGCTATCCTCAATGTCGCAAATAAACATATCCAAAAATACAGGGAAAGGCAAAGAAGTAGACCCAAAATACTTGAAGCTAACCAAACCCTTACTTCTCATCCAGCTGTTACAATACAAAAAGCAAATCCATCTTTACAACAAATAGGATAGTATAGTCGATCTTGAACAACTTACCAATCTATACACAGCCATCAATAAACAAGTGCCAATTCATACCTTTCCACCCAATAAAGACACCAAAGCTATAAATGAGAAAATTGACAAACTTATCACCCTGGAAAAGACTATCAACAAACAGAATATATACAAGACCATCAAAGCAAATATAGATTAAGCCCTTAGAAATCGTAATAACTGATTCAATATGGACAAAAAAAAACTTATCAGAACACTTTTAGACAATCCTAAGAGAAATATCCTCACAATCAAACTTATCAAAGAGGAAGGAGACACAAAGACTTTAATATATAAACTTCATGAAATCAAAGAAACAGTCCAATCACATTTTAAAAACTGAACAAAAAAGAAACATATTTTCGAACTGGAAGGTATACACTGGCAGAAGGCATATCAACCCATTATCACTATCAAAAAAGAATGATACAAACTGGCACTCACCCCATTCACTACTAAAGAAATACAACAAGTAATTAAAAATGCCAGTAACAAATCAGCCCAGGCCATCACAAATTCCTTATCTCGCATACAAACACCTGTCTAAAGAAACCTTAGAGATT
This sequence comes from Acaulospora colombiana, assembly GCA_910592055.1. Taxonomy (NCBI): domain Eukaryota; kingdom Fungi; phylum Glomeromycota; class Glomeromycetes; order Diversisporales; family Acaulosporaceae; genus Acaulospora; species Acaulospora colombiana. The sequence continues at coordinate 8,232 of CAJVPT010000354.1, forward strand.
ATAACTATGCTTTTCAACAACATCCTTACATATGAGAAACTATCTACTGAATAGAAAGAAGATACAATATACCCGATACCTAAAGCAAAAGATTGGTAGCACAACATTAACATTACTCGACCTATTATGCTTCTTGAATCTATCAAAAAAATTTTTACCAAACTCATAAATAATAGACTAGTCAAAATAATGATCAAACATTCAATCCTATTAGGAAACAACTGGGCAGCACTTCCCAAAAGCCGCACATGCGAACCTATCATTATTATAAATCAAGTATTAAAAGATATACAGGAAACAAACAAACAATACCTTATGCTCTTTCAAGACATGAGCAAGGCATACAACACCATCAAATCACAAAGATTGACCACCTCACTTCAACGAATAAAAATGTCAAACAAATTAATCAACATAATCAACAACTGTTTCACAAATAGGTCCAACAAGGTAATCACATATTTTGGACTTATTAATTCATACCAAGTCAAAGAAGGAATCGATCAGGAGGATACTATCTCACCCTTCCTCTGACACATATACTATGACCCCTTAATAAGCACAATTAGCTCAATGAAAGGCTACCAACTTAATAGCTACAGACTAAATCTTGACAACAGCAGTCCTATAAACCTCAACATTACAGTAACAGCATACATGGATGACACCACATTTATCACCCAAAATAGAGAGCAACTTGAAGATATTATGGAAGCCAGTGCCTCCTTTTATCACCTCAATGGCATTACAGTCAACTCTCTCAAATCTGAACTGTTAATACTGAATAGCCCACAGAAAAGTATTACTTTCCAAGAACATGAAGTAACATTAACCACCAAAATGCAGGCAATAAGAGTCCTAGGTGTATGGCATGAAAGGAACAAAGGAAAACAATATCAACGTAATCTCATCAAAAGAAAAGTTGCTACAATCAGCAATTCAATGGACAGAAAACAAATAATAGACAAGATGCACCATTATATTATAAACTATGTCCTCTTCTCTACAATAGAATACCTTCTAACAGACTTGATATTAATGAAAAATAAAACACAATAGATTGATCACCACATACGCAGTTGCCTCAAACATCAAGTTAAACTCTCAAAAACTGCCTCAACTCCATTAGCACACCTCAGCAATCAATACAATATTATGGAAATTAAAACATGACAACAACAGAAGCACTGCAGTGATTTTCAAGAACTATATCACAGTAACAATCTGGCAGGACAAATAATTAAACTCAGAACTCAACAACTGCAGCAGATAGCATGGCAAAAAGAAGACATTCTTAGAAAATGCCCAAAGCTCCTCTCATCAAAAGCAAACTTTATACATGACATACTTCATAACATACAGGCCCAAAATATCACTTTACACCATCAAACAATAACCAGAAATAACAATGATAGCTTCATCTATATCAAGAACATTATGACTGATGAATGGTATAACTCCAATAGAAAGGGATTAAGAGCATACAATATAATGTGAGTCAAACAACTCCTCAATACCTATCATACAAAGGCCTTAAATTGGCACCAAGTAGGAGTGCTCCACAATAAAACAAATAAGTAAAAACAACCTTCTTTCTTTACAATACTCAAAGCTACAACACAAATCTACATTAACAACTATGCAAATTTTAACCAACTTAATCCCGAAATGGAAACTAAATGTAACATAGAATCAGAACAAGAGCAACAAAGCAATTTTAATAAGTCATGGTATATTCTTTAGTGACACCACGACTTCACTATCAGAAAACAAGTGAGTCGAGATAAAGACCACATCAAACTATAGCACTATCTTATCACAGACACTTCACCTTTAGCGAAATGTCCCAGATGCAAACTAAATCAACACATAGACAAAAGAAGTCACATGTGCTGCTTCACAGTCCCAACAAAATCGCTATACAAAGCCCCAGTAATTAAAACATCCAAAACAAATACAGGAATATCAGAAAAGCCACAGTTCCGGATTCAGCTCTCACCCAGTAGTACTCAACGCTGGCTCAATGAACCCAACCAAGCCATAGAAGCAGTTGAGATAGACACAACTCCAACCTTCATAAAAAACTTATTATAGCTAATAGATATTTCAGCCCTCACAATACAACAACTTATAAACATTAACAAAAACATCAATACCAATAAAACGATCAAGATAATGATAGACGCAGCCTTCAATCACAATAATCATAATGACTTAGGAGTAGGCATCATTTTCTCGACCAGTATGACACAACAGGACAACTTCAAACTCAGAATCACAGGACAGTGCTCAGCTTTCAGAGCAGAGATCTTAGCTGCAACTATTGCAATCAGCACCCTACCGTTTAGACAAAAAGCAATTATACAAACAGACTCAGCTAAACTCATCACAGAGCTGGAAAAACCATCACTTGGACAAATCAAAAACATATTAGAAGTCGGACTTATCCATAACCTATACTATTGCATCAAGGTAGTACAAACTTCAATCAGCTGGATCAAAATTAACAAAAAAGAAAACAATAATGAGGAATTAAAACAAACAGACAAGTTAGCTAAACAAAGCCTAAAAAAAAATACCATCAGCAGCAACCTGATACAAAAACTTTTGGAACCCAAGGTCATCACTTTCAATTACAATCAAAAGACAGAAATTACTGACACCATCCACAAAACAATAAAACAAATAAAACAAGCCATGCTCACACACAAATGGATCTCACTTGATCAAAACTGCAAACTTAACCAACACCAAAAAGTTGACATTGACTGAAAAAAGATACTCTAAAACCTATATCCAACAAAAATTACAAGCAACCATACAGACAACATAGATCACAGTCACAGACAATTCACCATAAAACTATGGAATCTTGAACTCCCAATGATGGACAAACTACATACTCGCAAACCTGAGATTTATAGATTATCCACATGCTTTACTTGCTCAGAAATCAAAAAAAACATCTACTCCTTTAGATGCAAGCACCATGGAATCCATATCAATAAAATGATACTCAATATCATATACTCAGAAACCATGGCACAAATTGAAAAAGGAAGCTCATACTCCTACAAGAAGGAAATTGAAAATCATTTAGAAACAAATAAGCTATGGAACATCTTCATCAAAGGAAGCATCAATAGGAAAGTCATCCAAACAATCAGTCAATTCATCCCATCAGACGAAATAGCAGAAGCCACCCATAACATTATCCACAGAATCAGATTCATCACTTACAATATATGGACAGACAGATGCATCCGTATCCAAATATGGAAGAAAGCTATGTGAATATCCAAAACTCTGAAGAAAAAAAAGATCAAGTTTAAAAGGTCCTTTGCTCATAAAGATACATCTACCACAACAATTCAAAAGAAAACAATAAAGGAAATCATATAGGCACTCTAAACATCCTTGATATCCTTATTAAACACACTAACAGAGCCTAGGCACATTAGTCCCTCTAATCAGGTACAATAAGTTACAAGGGGTTATAAAATCGAGTCCCACCACCAATTGGTTTTATTGTTTTGCTTAACATTGAAAATAGTTTATACAATCACTCTGTAAATAAATGTAAATATATTACATATAATCAATAAAATAGGCAAGTTAAGTGTTTTTAAAAAAAAAAATAAAATAAAATAAATAAGAATCAATTGTTTATTTCTATTTAAAATTTATTTTCTCTACCTTCTGTTCTTATTTAGATCCATACTATATTTATTCTTATTTCTTCTCTTTTATAATTAATAAGTAATCTATCAGAATAGAAGATTGATTTTTTTTTTGGAATTCAAGATTATGCTAAAATATATCTATTAAATAATTTTAATATATTTATTTTTAATATTTTCTTTAATAATAGTTTTTTCTCAAATTTTTATATTTACATAATTTACTTTATTATTTTGACAAAATATTTCAATAGGTCTTGATCAATATAAATTATATTTTAAATTGTTTTTTTCAGGACAGTAATGGAATTTGAAATTATTACTTCTTATATTTTTTAGTAAACTTTCTTATGTTAATATATGATATAGTATATAGTTTTTTTATACTTTTTTTATAGTGCAGTTATTATCTTATATTATTTATTCTAAATATCTATAACAACTTTATAACTTTATTTTCTGACTATTATTAATACTTAACAAATAAAATATTTTAGTTTAACCTTATATTCTATTATTTCTTTCTTTAACTTTTCTTAGATTATTTGCTTTCTATTGTTATTTATATTATTACTTATAGTTTTTGTTACTTGTTTCTATTTGGTGCTACTTTGAGATATTTAGTTTTCATTTCATATAATTTTTTTTCAAGTTTTTATAAACTGTTGTAATCAATTCTTTGGAAAGATTTCTATTATAGTTTGAAATTATACTAGAATAGAATCTTTGTCTATTTTTTATAAAAGTCGAAACATTTGCCAGTTTCTTATTTACTTGACTTTCTAATTAATTAACTGATTTATATATATTGGTCTATTATTTTTAAGTAATAATATAACTTTTCTATAATATTCTAATATAGAATATTTTTAAATATAATTATTTCTTTTACTTTATTTAAAAATTTTTTACTACTTCCAATTATAAAAAATTATTTTCATATCTTTTGTTAACTTATTACTTAAAACATAAAATTTCTCTTATTTAATAGATGGTTTAAATATTTACAGATTAGAAAATTAAGTGGTTTTTGATTTTTTATTTATAATTGTTTGAGTTTAATAATTGTGTACTTCTACTAATATGAAATTATTAAGTCTATTACAAAGTTCCAATATTTGATTTTTATATTGTAGCATCCAAATACTTTTTAGATTATAAATCTTTAGATAATAAATTATATTATTAAATATTAATCTGCATAAAATGATTCTATTCTTAAAGAGTTTTCTATATGCTATTGTCTGTGTATTATATATTTGCTAAAACAATATGCTATATTATATTCTAAATCTTATTCTAAATATTAACATTTTATTTAGAATATAGAAAGCTTATTTATCTATTACTCTTTTGTTCTTAAGAGTTTTGATTATTATATTGACTTTTTTAATTACTTATTCTTTAAGTTGTATTATAGCCTTTTGACTAATTATTCAGATTTCAAAAAATCTAATTTGTTCTATCTTATTAAACTCTTTAATTACTTCATTTTCTGTATCTTCTTAAACTTCTTCTATATAATAGTTAGAATTATTAATTATTATCAAAATTGACTTGTTACTATTGATCTAAAAGTCATTTATTAAATAAAAGATCTTTGCTATTTTTAGAATCTTTTTCATATATTCTTTAGATTTATTATTATATTATATTATTTATAAAGACTATAACTATATTTCTTGATTCTAACTTTCTGATAGAATATTCTTTAAGATTAAGGTTTCAAATTAATAGTATTTTATACTTTTTTTGTACATTATTCTGGATTTTATAGAGCAGGAGATAATAAAAAATTCATTATTGTAATAATAAAATAATTTTTTTTTTACCAATTTTATCTTTTCCTATAATAGATTTTGTAAGATTATTTTTAAATATGACTTGAAATTCTTATTCTAAAATAGGCTCATTATTATTGTAATAAAGTCTTTTGATGCTTTAATTTTTTTTATGCTTTTACTAATATTTCCAGATTAATTGTATTATATGTTTTAACAATATCCCAAAAGAGTATTCATAATTTCTTTTTATTTTCTTTGGCATTCTTATAAATATTAAGAATTTGAATTAACTCTACTATACTTTCTTTCAGTAACTTTATATATTTAAGTTTTTTAAGAATGTTGTTAATTTTGTAGATATTTTTATTTTGCTAATAAGAACTTTAATAAAACACTTTCTTGTAACTTTTATTAAAACTATAAGTATTTAAGAGCTTATATTTTTATGGCTTTGATTTAGTTATATAGTATATATAACTTTGTTTTCAATATTTCAAAATTACTTTCTATTTCTGAAAGTTATTGAGTATTTTTTTCAAGTATTTTCTTTTCTTTAAACTTAATTTTTTTAATATTTTATAATTAATCTATATTTTCCTAGAGCTTTGTTATTTAAAAGTATACTAAATATTTTATTTAGTTTTTCTTAAAAAATTAGTTTAAGTAGATCTATATATCAAATTAATTTTATATATTCTCTAAATCATATTCTTTTTTTTCAATTCTTTGTAAAGCTTTCATAGCTGTTTTGAATACTTCTTAATAATATTGTTTTATCTCTTCAAACTCTTTCCTGCAGATCCTTTTTTTCTAAAAAAATTTTCTTTTATGGTAATTTTGCAATGAAAAGTGAACATAGTGATGTCTTCACAAAGGGAACTTCGTAACAGAACAATCCAATGGAGGTTCAACTACAATGAGAATGCACTCGCAAGAGATAACATCAACAAGTTATGCAAAGAAACAACTCTGAAGCCTCCAAAGAAAACTACTCAAAACCAAACATTAACTGAAAAAAGCCAGTCCTCATCAGCTCCCAACTCTTCCAACAGGCATATACAAATAGTTAACAACACAACTAATATTCTGACAAGTAGTTCAACAGCAAGAAAGCAGATAAACACCCCAAATTGAAGTGAAGAAGTTGAAAAAGACTTGAGAAATCACATGAGCAAAAACAACACTGATCAAGATATGCTCATTCAGAATCAAAAAGAAGAGGAACATGTCTACAACTCAGACATTGATATGGAAGAAGAAGAATACTCAACAATACCCACAACTCCTTCCTATAGAACATTCAACTATAAAGGCAAACAAAAGGAATATGAACAGATCACAAAACCAAGACCACTTTCTCTATTCAATAAGATATAAAGATAAGGAAGAGAAAGAGTTAAAATTGGCATCCTGGCATTTGAACTTCCTGATAAGATGACAACACAAAAAATAACTCATCTCACTAAAGCCCTCAACTCTCCAGAAGGACTTCACACTATCCATAGTAAAAGAAGCAATGAAAATAAATGCATCATTGTCATTATCAGTAACAAACAAGTAGCGATTGAGATATGCAATGCAATTGTGACTGAAACAAACAATCAACATATGAAAATCATGGAGTTTGCAAATCTTACTCTAAAAAAGGAAATGAGTGTCAGAGTATGGGACATCTCCCTCAACATGAAATTCATTGAAATATAACAATCCTTTTTCAAATATGGAGCAATCAGCAATGTCACTATGTCAACACAACAAATGTGGCAAATAGCAACAATCACATATACAAACAAAGATAATAAAGAAGTACTGATCAACCAATGGAGTAACCCACTCAAGTTAGACTCAGTCAAAGTTTTTGATGCACAATGAGACGTGGAGCAAATAAAAAAACGTGATCAGATCATAGCCAAACTAACTAATATACCATCAAATACAACTGCCTTTAATCTCAGAGTAATCTATAAACAAGTTAAAGCCATGACATGTTATATACCAAGAAGAATGTCATATCAAAGAAAATACTTCACAGTCCTAAGTTTAAATTGTCAAAAAGACCTGGATAAGACAATGAAACAAGATTATCAATGTGGGGAAACAATAATCACTTGGCAACTAATTGAAACAAAACTCTGCTCAATCTGTGACAGATATGAACACCTTGTGACCAACTGCCTCATCAAGGAAAGACGACTTCAGTAGAAACAATATAATAAAGAGCAAGCTGAGAAATTTGGGAAACTCTACAACAAATACAAACCAGAGTATATCACAATAATCAAAAATCAAGCAAGAACTTCAAAAGAAAAACAAAGATAACCTGGCTCTTATGCAGCTATAGCAAAACATGGCCAACAACAAAACAATATCAGCCAATACAGTAATGAACAACCAACACTTGCAAACATCTTGCACCTCCTAGAAGAAATCAAAGCAGAAATTTAAGAAATTAAAAAAAATATCATTGACTTAGATAAAAGGGTATATAACTTAAAGAATACAGAGAATGGTACCCCTGAAGAAATGGAAACAGAAATTGAGATTGAGTCACCTGACACAACAAATATTGAGTGACAAACTAGTCACCAGAACAAGATTGCTAATATATAAACACAACAACAATAAATCTATGCTTCTATCAGTAGAATGGACAAAAACATAAACAAAGCACTCAGTGCTATCATGGAACTCATTCCTAATGGAATCAGCAATCAATCAAATAAATAATGGGAAGTTCATAAAGTACAATATCAACAATACAACAACAACATTCAAATGAAACTCAACCATCAAATTCCTTTGATTCAACATCTCAACTACTGATTACAAATCCAATAGAAATGAACTTAAACAATAATAATACTAACAACAATATCAATAACAACCTCAATAACAACAATAATAATAATAACAATCTATTTATAGAAGAAAACCTCAACAAATACCAACCAATCTGGAAACTTACAACTGTCAACATACGTAAATTAGTAGATATACAAAAGAAAAATATATGGTTCAACTTATGTGATCAAAAGCAATAGGACATTATAGTAACAACAAAAGCAAATGGCTCACATCAACACTCTAAACACTGGAAACATCTAAACTATCAAATAATCTGGTCTCACAAAGAGGTGCAAATCCTAGATCATGGCCTAAACATGATGATCAAAAAAGATATTACATAGAAAATATACAAATACAAAACCTTCAATGGCAGACTAATAGCCACAGATTTTACCTTTTCAAGAAAAAGAAAATTGAGAATAATCGGTGTCTACTTCCTGCACAAGACTCATCTAAAGAACAAATATATATCACACATATACTGAAACAATGAATCAATGAAGCAACAGTACAGAACTAGCACATCATAGTTATGGAGGACCTGAATGGCACATCCAATTCCAGTATGAACAAACTAAGTGACAAAAAACTGATCCGTACCTACAATCCAACAGGAAAACAAATTGAAATCCTTATTTACAATGGTTTTATAAACACATACCGCACTCACAACCCTTCAAAAAGAGAATACACTTGGCAAGATCAAGGTAGCCACAGTAGACTCGACCAGATCTGGATTAATCCCAAAGCAATATGGCATATACATAAAGCCAACATCATAGACATGCTTAACCCTCTAATCATTAATGACTACAGACCAATGATCACAAAGCTGGAGATATAGGAGTTAGATACACCTAAAATTACATCTATTCATAAACCAAATACCAGGTACAACTGGTCTCACATCAATGACAAGCAATGTAAGAAATTTTTTCAAATAGTGGAATCAATAATTAGCAATATACTCTTACATCCCATATCAATTGATCAAAGATAAAATTTCTTCAGCTTCCAACTCTTGCACATAGCAAAAAAACACATACCAAAAAAATATCAACACTGGAAAAAATGTATCTAGAAAGTAGACAAAAGATCAGATGCCATTTACTTCATCTACAATTATTCTTGACAACTTTAAAGCAACTTCACAACATGAATCAAAAAGACAATACTAAGGTGGAATATGTCATGCCAACATATATTCAAAGACACTTCCCTGATATCACCACAGAATTACATCAAGCCAAAAAAATATCTAGGAATCTATATCATACAAAGTGGACACAAATTATCCAATTATATATTAAAGTTCACAAAACTATTGGCAAATACATCACAAAGCACAAAGAAGCTAAAGCCATAGCTCAAAGAATAGCAAGTTGACAGGCTCTCCTAGAAAGTAACAAAAAAGCTATGATAAACAGTATCCTAGATAGACCAATGTGACACATTCATCTTGACAAAATTATATAGCAAAAAGAGGATATACAAATCATTACAGAACCTAACAAAATCAAAGAAACAGTCAGACAACATTTTCTCAATTGGATATCACCTAGAAACATAGCATCACTAGCAAATCATTCACACTGGCAACTAGAATATGAAGCCAAATCTCACATCAAGAGTAGCTAATACTCAGATGTTCTTATAAAGATTACAACTGAAGAGTTAACAATAACAATTAGTAGCTGAAGTAACAAATTAGCACCAGGAAGAAATCAAATTCCATACAGTACCTACAAATATCTTAATAAAAACACTATGGAAGAATTGAGAGAAATCTTCAATAATATCCTATAACAAGGCACAACCCTCAAAAAATGAAGCAAAGGAACTATATACCTAATACCCAAACCTAAAGACTGGGAAAACAACCTTAGCATAACAAGACCAATCACTCTATTGGATGCTGGAAGAAAAATCTTCACCAAAATCATAAAAAACTACCTTGCTAAAGTCTTCAAAGACCACTCAATACAGTCAGACCTAAACTGGGCAGTATTATTAGGAAACAATACACAAGATTTTATTTATATCTTAAGTAATATCATAGAACATGCTAAAGAAACAAATCAAGAAGCCTGGATCCTTAGTCAGGATATGTCCAAAACTTACAATTCAGTAAATATTACAATGCTAAAAAAGGCACTCTAGTAGTTAAAAATCCCAGAAAAAATAATACAAATCCTTGACAACATCTTCAAAGATAGGCAAAATATAGTCCTAATATGCCATGGCCCTACTAATCCATATTCAGTTGGGGATAGTATAGATCAAGGTGACACTATATCTCCACTACTATGGTGCATTTTCTATGACCCTCTCCTTACAAAAATTAGTAATAAACATATAGGATATTCACTAGCAGTCAAGATCTGTAAACACTTAGTCAAGGATAGTCCTCAAGATCCATAAATATTGTAACCAGTGCATACATGGATGACACTACATGGATTACAACTAATAAAGCTGCACTCAAAGAATAATAAACACTGCTAAACAATTCTTTCATATTAATAACATTAAAGTAATTCACAAAAATTCCAGCTTCTAATAATCAATGGCAAAGAAAACAACTACATATAAGGAGTATGAATAAATGATCAAAGAATTATAGGATGCAAAAGAGGTACTCCAATCAGGATTCTTGGAGTATGGTACAATAGCTCTGGAAGAAAAGACTACCAAAAAGCCTTGATCAAATAAAAAATTCAAAAAACATAAACACTCCTAGAAATGAAAAGAATTACTGATAAACAAATGCAATATACTGTATAATCAATCACATCCTCATGCCCAGCCTAGAGTATCTATGCAATGACATTGTCCTTATCAGAGATACCTGCAACAAAATGATAAGCAAGTTAGCAACCACTTTTAAACATAAGCTAGGTCTCACAAACATGATTTCTAATAGTATGTTATACAACAAATTTGAATACAATCTAATACACTTATGGAACAAACAACTTCTGCTTCATGCCATAAACTGGATCTTACAAATCAATCAAAATAATATAACAGGAAAAATTGCTAGGGAAAGACTACAATCATTACAAAATATGTTCTGATCTATAAAACAATAATAAATCATTTACATATACCCTTTCTACCACAAGGAAGAAACCTCTTACATGATATCATATGGCTACTAAGAACACATGGATTCTTCTTTCAGAATATACTAAATGAAAAATATATTACAATTACTGAAGCAAATGCTTCCATTGAGAAAGTTACAAGTAAAAGTTTCTATAACCAACACAGAAAAAACTTGAAGAAGCACAACATTCTCTTTATTGGTCAAATACTAAACAGTAGAAGGGAAAAAACACTGCATTGGTACCAAGTAATTAGATTCAATCATCACATAATACAAGGGCATACCCTAGCTTGGTACTACACACTCAGAAACAGAGTACAAGAATAGATTACAAACAATCAGTTGCAACAATCCCTAATTAATCTATTTCTATAATGCAGTCAATCTATAAATCAAAACACAGCTCATCTGCATTGGATCAGTACAGAACTAAATAATCAGATAATCCTGAAAAGAAACCAGAAAAGACTAAATATTTATGTAACAGAATATAGACATTACAACAGAATTAATAACCAATCATCTCTAATTGAATGTATGGGCTGCAACATCAATGACTATAGCTAAAACAATTACCCATGTACCTTTTCAGCAAGTCGTCAAAGCTCAATTAATATTCCTGTTCATTTTAGCAAAGTCACTACTAGTGATACAGCCAACACAGAGAGTAGTACATTTAGGTGCAGGGTATCTCCAGATTCTATCCATACCATACTTAATACACTATATATCTCTAGCGCAATAATCACTTATAATCAAGCAGAAATTATTATCCTGGTAACACAAAACTTAGACAACCTTCTAAGAAAACTATTCATCACAAAGAATCACATACTTGAGAAGCTATCTAATCTAACTTTCAAAATACAAGATTATATAATTTTTAACATATATACAGATGGATCTCTTAAAAAACTCAACTGCAAATGGCTTATGGGTATAGGTATAAAAATCATTATAAGCGAAGATAAAGAATTCACCTTCCAAGGACAAACAACACAAAACCCATCATCTACTAGAGTAGAGATTATAACAATACTTATTGCCCTTATCCTCCTACCAAACTTTAGCCATATCAACATATTCATAGATAGCAATGCTACCATAAATAGTATTAATAATATTGCACAGTCAATACCAAACAAAGCACTGAAAAAACAAAAGAATTTTAATCTTCTATAACAAATTCAAAATATACTCAAGAAAAAGATCATCAAACTAAAGTTAACCAAGGTAAAGGTACACTCAGGAATTGAATATAATGAAGCTGCAGATTAAACTTGCAAGTATAGATTAAATATATGGCATGGCTCCAAACAGTAGACTAATATATGCAAATACAACAACAAATCTACTACTTACCTTCATCTCCCAATGGAACCAAAAAGCCATAGACATCCCTATTAAATTAATGACTCAATATATCACAAATGCAGTTTACCTAGCAAAATGAAGACTTCTTAATTATACCAGAATCAATTTCGATAACTATATTATAAAGAAAATTTATTGACCAATAATAGCAAACAATCTACAACCCACAAAAATGAGCAATCACTTTACCTGTTGGCAAGATTAACACCAAAGAAGATTTTGACTCCAACTGTGGAATAAAGAACTTCCTATAAAAGTGAAACTACATCACAGACTCCCCAAACTGTATAAAGATAACAAATGCATCAACTACGATCAGAGAGAATCTAACACATACCCCTTTATTTATCAGACACTCAGACATACTATAGGTAACTTTATCATCGATACTATAATAAACAACATCACTAAATTTAGTAAACATGACAGAATCAAAGAAGTTCTCAAATAGTACTTAAGTAACACTGTACTATACTACAAGTGATATCTGGAAGTTACTATCTGGGAAGATATCTTAAAAGAAATGACCAAAATCTTAAGCAAACTAATTCCCAATCAAAATATAAAGAAAATATGTATTCAGGAATTCACTGAAAAAATTACATGTCATCTATAACAAACATGGCAAAGCTGATGTAAAGCTTTTCAAATATGGAAAAAACAAAAAGGCATTACAGGAGCCATAGAAAAACGCACATATATAGCTCTATTAATCTAGACCCATAGATCGAGAAAAGAGAGAAACACATAAAAAATCAATTCATTAATCTAGTTAATCAACATATCTATAGAAGCATTCAATTGATTATAACCTTCTATCACTTATTAGAAATTTTATTTAGCGCTAGTTCAGCCTTTTCGGGTTAGTTTCCCTTATAGGGTAGCAACAAGCCATGAGGTAGGTTAACCCCTTATTGAACTTTATTTGATAAACAAAAGTAGCTATAATATAGATATATGTAATTTTCTACTAAATTCAAATAAAGTAAGGCTGAGTCAGCAATTAAAAAAAATTTGTTTTATCTCTTTAGCAATTTCACTTTTTTGGGTTATGATATAGTGGGGACAAAAAAATAATATTTTTTTCAAATATACAGTATTAACTTAATAAAGAAATATTTAAATTAAATTAAACTTAAAATATAAATACTTAAAAATCTAAAAATTAATTTTACTTAAGACTATTTTATAACTTTTATTATTATTTTATATTTTTATTTTAATTAAAAAATTTTATATTATATACAAATTTTATAAACTAATATATATAAATTTAACTTTTTAAATAGAATTTTATATATAATTTGTTATAAAATAATATATAACTTATGATATTTATACAACTTAATATATAAAATTTAAAAAAAAATTAATATTAATATTATTAATTAAATATAAATTATTTTAATTAAAAATTATTTTATAAAACTGAAATATTTATATTAATATTTTTCTATATTTTTTTAAATAACTAAATTTTAAATTATAATAAAAATTTTAATTATTTAAAAAATTTAAACAATTTTTTTTTGTCTCTTACTATATACTTGATATAATTTTGTTTAATCTTAATTTTATCAAGTATTATTTTCTTTATAATTTAATTTATTAAAGAGTTAACTATTTATCTTTAATTATTTTACAGATTATTTTATCATTATTTTAAAGCAACTTTAATAGCATCTCTTATTTTTTAACTTCTAATCTTTAATATATACTATTTATATCTTCTATTGTATCTTGAATGTTTTTTTTTATGAATATTCAAGATATATTTGAGATACTATATTGAATACAAAGGTTTTTGATTTGATAGTTAAATTTATAAATAATATTATATTTTTCTATAGTCAAACTGAGCATTTGCTATGTTCTTTGATGCTATTACCTTATTGAAAAGTTTTTTAAGTTACAAGACTTTTTTATATTTGATAAACATTAGATTATATTTGTGTTTATTTTTTTATATAAAACTAATTTTTTGATTCTAAGTTTGTTAAAGATTACTTTAACACATTAGTTTTTCAAACATTTTTCAGAATTTATTTATCTAGATTCTTTTTAACGCAGAGGTTCTAAGATTGTCTTGAATTTATAGTTTAGATTTTCTTAAAAGCCTTGTTATTATATTAAATATATACTCTTTATATTGATTTCTTTTTGTTTATTAATAGAGGTTTTATTGATTTTACTTCTTATAAAAAGATTTTTGTTATATAGAGTAATTAAGAGCTAGTATAATTATTTTTTGTAGATCTTTTATATCTTAATTATTAAATCAAAGTAAAGAATAGACTATTAAACTATATAATATTCAGATATAGTCTATTTTGCTACTACTTATTAAATTCTGTCTTGTTGATATCTTTTCCTTGTCTTTACTTATAATTTATATATTAATAAATTTCCATTTATTTAAAAAGTTAAACAAAAGAATTTTTAAACACCATATAGATCTAAACTTGACTTTAAATAATAATTATTATCTTTTAATGAATTATATACTATATTGAAGTTTCTTGTATAATATTCTTGTCCATATTTTTTTTAATAAAAATAGTTGTTTTTTTTTTGTATACTTTTATTTGTCTAAAAAAATATAAATCTATATTATATAGATTTTTTTCTTTTTTATAAACAGATTAATTGTAATTATATATTCTTTATTCTTTTTTATTGATGCTACTTTCTTTTTAAGTTCTTCTAATCAAAAGATTGACTTTTGTTTCAAAAGTTATATTATTATTAATATTGTAAAAATGTTTATAAGGTTTTTAATTTTTTAAAACCCATTATGCCTTAATATAGATAAGTTTTATTTTGTATAGTTCTAGTATACTTATTTTTTTGCTCTAATATCTTCTCAATAAGACTTTATTGGTTTATCTTATATATAATACCTTTAATATTATATATATCTATTCTTATTGCCTTTTAGAAATTTTATTCTCTTCTTATTTTATTTTTTTTCTACTATATTGTTTTTGTTGTTCTTTATACAGTAGATAAGATCTATTATTATTTTTTTTATAAAAATATTGTTATATCTGAATTATAATCTTGCTCTAATATTTTATCATTTTTTATTAATTATTTTTTATCCTTGTTTCTAATATATATTTTTTTTAATATGCTAGCTCATTCCTGCGCCAGCATCAGAACCTTTATTGATTACTAAAATAGATCCTAGGAACAACCGGGATGAGTAATTATCTGTACTGTCTAAGGATTTACAGATTAACGAATAGTACAAGGAGTATTTATTTATGTCTCACCCAATTAGGATAGGGGAACTATGTGACTGTCTAGTGTAGGATTTTTTCTTAATTCTTAACAAAGTCAGAGGTACTGAGAGGTGTTTTAACCTACCAATTTAATGGGTACCAACCAGTTTTAAACTATGTTTATATAACCTCATTCAACTGAAGTGACACTCTCTAGAACCGTAGTCCACTGGACGACCTATTGCTATCCCTGTAAAGGGAGGCTAATGTGTCAAGAACCTGCCTAAAATGCCTAGCACCACCAGTGTCACGGATCTCTTATACAGGATCTTTATAACTTCTGTTAGTGCATATATTTTTTATGGAGAACCTATCTTGTTTTTGTTATTATCTGTCTTCTTATAGCAACCCATCTTTGCCTTTTTAGGGAACCTGTCTTGTATTTTTTTTAAACACTAGAACACCTTACTGCCCAACTTTGCCGCTTAGATAGGAGATCAGTCTTGATTAAGGATGTCGTAACACCTAGCCTTGCCTTGTTTGGAACCTGTTTTGATGGTCAGCTTGTGTACCGGGCTAATTTTCTGTCTTATTATAGATATGATAAGTGGTCGATTCCTTATTATGGCCATGCTGGAATACCAGATCATCACCATGGGGTAAATGAGATCTTTGTGCCACCGATGGCTAAATTTCACTTGGCCCTTGTGTGGTATTGAACTCTGGACCTTGTGATTGCGACCTGGAAGCACTACCACTGTGCTATAGACCCACAGGTCCCCTTGTTTCTAATATTTATTTAGAAGGTATTGAGCTTTTTAGCTTCTCTTAATTATTTTTAATAACTGGTATATCCTTAGAAATGGTTTGCTACTATATTATCATATCTTTGTTTATTAGAAATTAATTGTATTTTTAATATTTTAATTATAATATTTAGTATCTTTAGGTTTGTTAAAATACATTTTAAAGAATTTTATAGATCTTTTGTTCAGATTCTAATTTGTCTTCTGAGTATTTATAATGACTAAATTTTTGCTTTTTAATTGGTTCTCTATTGCATTTGGTTATAGATAAATTTTTTTTATAATGTTGACTCAGCCTTATTTTATTTATATTTATGCAATATTATTATATACAAACAATATTCTATAGAAATAATCTTTTTTAGGAAGAACTCATCTTGTAACTTATTATCACTTCTTTAGTAGGAGCTAATTTGTCAAGGCCGGACTAGTGCTAAAAAAATTTTGAAAATATAAAAATTGTTTATCAGGTTTATTATCCATTATGTTATAAATTCATTACCATGATTTTTATTAATAATATATCAATATATTCATATAAGGCAATTGCCTTGATTCAGCTATTTACATTACTCTTTTATATAGATAGACAAAGTATATATTAATAAGTACTCATATATTTGCTTTTTTATTAGTAATTTATATACATGAGTAATTATCTATATATTTACTAACTATGTATAAGTACTACTTTATCAGAAAACTATATGATTTCTTCTTAATTTTTCTTAGACCAGTTTTATTAAGAGTAGTCTAGTTATTAGATCATCAAATATTTTTTATCCTGGATCTAGATTTTGATCCTTTAGAATGGTTCATAAATTTCTTCTTCCATTAAGGCCTTCCAATTGTTAAGTCTATGGATAAGGCATAGACATATACTTGAAGTCTTGAAATTGGATAAGATCTTTAATCAGTCCTTTTTTAGCAATATACAACCAGTTTAGGGATCTATTTTTCTTGTTATTATCAGGTGTTAGCATAGTTCTATCAAGAATAATTCTACTCAATTTTAGATAGAGACCTGATTATAATCTTTGTATAAACCATTTTGTGTTATAGAGATCTTAATTTTCAATATAATACAATAAAAATTATTGATCATCTTAATTTGTATCAGCTATATTCAGAAACATTGATTATATATGGTTAGGCCAATGGATAATTTACCAGATTCTACCTCCTTTTTGATCAGAGAAATCATATTAGTCCCCTGAAAAATTTGAACCTGTATCTTGTGATCTAATCTATGGAGTGCTAACTATTGCACTATTGACCTATAGATACCTTTAGTTACAGATAATAATAGATTTCTAAAATATTTAATATATAAAATTTTATAGATCACTTATATCCATTTAAAAAATAAAATTCACAACTCTTTATTTTGATAAAAACAAAATTTAGAAAATATTATAAATAAAAAATAAAAGATTTTGACAAAAGAAAACTATCTTGAATAGTTTTTTTATAATTATTACTTTAAAAATTTTAATGTTTTTTAGTAAAGGACATTTAATTTTTATTATTATTTCCCTTTAGGAACACATCTTTAGTCATAAAATATTTATAGATTCTATTATTTCTTATCTTATTCTATTTTTGTAATAATATTTGACTTGTCTTTAGTTTCTAGAATTCTAATTTCTTGTAAAAGCAATATTAAATTTTATAGATATTATATTTGATACTAAATTGAAAACTAGATTCTCTTCTATCTCTATTTTTTTGTCTATATCTCTAATAATAGTTCTTTATTATATTATTAATTTTTGAGTCACTAATATATTTGATACTCAAAAAAAATATAAACCTTGTAAAAAATAACTATTTGTATTCTTTTTCCTTGTTACAAAACAAACTATTATAAAATTCTATTTCCTAAATATAAAAAGATCTTTAAGTAAATAACATACTTTAGTTTTAATACTATTTAATATTCTGGCTACTTGACTAGTATATGTTTTGTTTATATTTATAAGTCTTGCAAATTAATGTTTCTCTTAATTAGAATTTTATTAATTTCTATATTACTTAATTTTGATTTTGAAAAAATAGTTTTTGATATTCAGTATTAATTGAATTGTTCATTTTTCTTTAGAATTGAAACTAAAGTATTTGTATCATCTGATATTGGTCTTAATTTTAGGCTTGATTTTTATCTTATAGATATATATTTTTTTTTATGTGCAGCAGGCCTACTTTATTAATTTTAGTGTGATATATATTACTTGAATTAATAAGCTGTTTACTAACTCTTTTTCTTTATATATTTTTCTATATTAACTTATTAAAAAGCTAATTGATTTTGACAATTCCTTATGGTTTGTTGCTTCCTGCTGGGAACTAACATGCTTAGGTTCCGTTAGCACTGATTTGGAAGATGTCAAAGATATTATATATTTTTTTCAGGATATTACTTATTATGTTCTGTGTGCCAGCTTGTTTTGGCCTGTTTGTCGTTATTCTTTCTTTTTTGTATGGTTTCTATTGCATTTTCTTTCTCTTTTATTTGATGAATATTTTGTTAATTCCCTGTTTCTTTTTCCATTGTAGTATTCTTCTATTTCTGTCAAGCCTGATATTGAAAATGGGGAATCTAGTGTATTGCATGATACTTTTGAGGGTGTTTAGCAGCTCTTTGTGTCCTATTGTTTCTATGATAAGGTTGTTTAGGGCCTTGTTGATACCTCCTCTGAAGATGAGTGTGTTTATGTTTTTAGTGCTGAGCTCGACTTTGTTGTGTGTTATTTGAGAGAACTTGTCATTTTTCCTGTAGTAGAGTTCTTTGTATATATTTCTTTTGATTTTCTTATAGATGATGATATTGTATTGAATGCAGATGAAGGAGTGGTCATTATATTCTATCTCTTTGCAACTGTGACACTTGTTTGTTTGTATATGTTGGGGTATCTTTTGTGGAGTTTGTCCATAGTCGGGAGTTCTTGGTTCCATAATTTGATAGAGAAGCTGCACTGTTGGAAGCTGTTTGTGGGTCATTGAGTTTGGTTGGATGGAGAAGTGTGAAGCTGTTTTTCTAGTCTATTTTATTGTGATTAACTTGAGTAATAGATGTGTTTCTGTTAAGTCGATTCTAATTTATTGTAAGGTGTGCTTATTGGATCTGCTTAATAGCTCCTTAAATATTTTGTGTGATCTCAATATTGCCATTGTAGTATGGTTGCAAGTGGTTAGGTTCTAGATATGTGGGGAGAATTGTGTTGCAGTCATGTTTGTCCTTGTTTGATGCTGCTTGGTGTGCCAGTTCATTAGCTCTTTTGTAAAGTGGATCGTCATCTTTTTTTGATGTTTTGTGCCATGTTACCTTTTGTTGAAAGGTATTTGTTATGTTGTGAAGGTTGCGAATCATTCTTTTCTCTTGTTGTTTGACTAGTCTCTGGTTGGTTGTGAGCTTGTGATAGTTGAGAATAAGTTTTTGTGAGTCAGTGTGTATATCAATCTTTTTGTCTTTTTTAGCTATTATGCAGATGATAGTAACTGCTAGAATTTCTGATCTATATGCCGATGCTTGTTCCATGAAGGTTGCATTGAACTCCATATGTATGTCATCTGGCATGATGAAGATTATTCCTACTCCTATACTATAGTGGTTTTTTGTCTTGATGCTTCTATCAGTGTATACTGTAATACATTGCTCTGTTTCCAGTCTTTTTTTGATTGCTGATATTTCTGTGTATAGGTTGCCCTATACTTTTATAATTTGTTTGAGTGTTTTTATACTTGCTGTTTCATAAATAATTTTTATTAAGTCCAGTGTGGTATTGGGTTGTTGTCACCACTTGGTCCAGCTCTGTGGAGATATTTGTAGTCTTGACTTGGGGTTGTTATTCTCACTTTGATTGGATTTGGTGTTTTGATAATGGGTGTTGTGACTAGTGAGGATATTGATATTTCAATGCAACAGTTGTGACCTTATTGGTCTATATAAGTAGTGAATTGATGACCTTTATATGCTTTGATTGATAACTTGTCGATAGTGTTAAAGTGCCTTAGTTTAATGTTTTCGTTATTGTGACTGACTTGTTGACCAGTGTTGAACTATAAAATTTCACCATATGATCTTCTTGGTACCCAGGATGATTCCAGTATCTCAGATCAACATATCACGATTCTTTTGGTCACCCGAAAGTAAAGATCTTCCAGAACACTTCTAGAACATTGATAATCAATTTTGCTATTAGCAAACTTAGTATAAAGTACTCTAGAATATTATATAATCTTAGTTTATCACATGTAACTATTATTTTTGAAGAATATTTGAGTTCTGTTCAAAATAACATAGCTTAATAGTCCAGCGAAACTAATAGTATAATTATTACTATTATTTATTTTAGTTTATATTCTCAAATATTATAAAACTTAATTATATATTTAAAGAAGAAAATTCATTCTCTGGAGACTCCTCAGGATTTATTCAACAATAAAATTATCTTTAACCCAAAATTATTGTTCTGTCTCTCTTACCTAAATCACCAAGTGATAAATTTCTTCATTTATTATTGTTTAAATTAGGAACTTTTGCATATTACATTAGAAGTCTAACTTGATATTTTCCTGTACTAGTTCTCTGTCTCTATCTGATTCCTAAGAGGTAAATTGGATAGGTTGACACCAGTTATGATTTGTTCTGTTTTTTTAAAAGAGAACCAGTCTTTCTGTTTTGGTGTCTGGTTTTTTGGATGTATGAGAGTAAGTAAGTTGAGTTCTATTTCTATAGCACCTTGTATTAGAAGTTCATCTATTCTTGCACAAATATATTTGTACTATCCAGGTTCTTTCCTTTTGTTTGATTTTTTGTTAAAACAGTCTACTTGGTGCCACTGTAGTATTTTTATTTGGAATGTGTCTAGGATTTGTTCCTGCCAGTATAACTTGTATTTCTTGAGATTCTGTTAATATTGGTTCATCCAGGTCTCATCTAGAAGAAATTCTAGATATTTGCTTGAAGGTGGGAATAGATTAATCTGAGTGTGCTAAAATTGTATGTTTTCTTTTTGTAACATTCTTAATCCATCTTGGAGAAAGTTAAGGCCCTGTTTGTAGACCTTTGGACATTTTTCAGTGATTCTGGTTTTCTGCCATACATCATATTGGAGTTTTTAGATCCTAAATCTGGTAACTAGGCTAGCTGTATTTTTTGCTTCATACAGAGCTTGGAAATTGCTGGCGAATTTTTGTTGTTGTTTTGTATTTAGTTCCATTATGTTATATAAGGAGGTTAAGTATAGGATCACATTGAGACATTTATTACTAACTTAGTTCTCCTTCTGAAGTTAGTTGTGATCCTTGCATCAATTTTGGATATTTCTTTCTTTGTCAGAATAATATCCTATAGTAGATATTCAATCTGGGGAAATAGTATATGGTTTGTTATGTATCTATGCATCTTGTCTGTTAGTTGTTTGCTTGTTAAAGTCTAGCACATATTATTGACTTTCTTTTTGATGAGCTGCCGCTGATAGTGTTTTTCTTCTTTTTCTTTATATCAGATACACAGAACTCTAATGACATTGTTGTTGAGTACGGGTTATATAAGGTGGTCCATATCTTTTATTAATTATATATTCATGCTTGCTCAAGTGTAAACAATATACATTACGGATCTGTTCACTTATGTATTATACATGATAAACTAGTGTGTTATATATATCAACAAGTATTGTATATATAATATTTATAGTAGATCTATCTATATATGAGTAGCTATATATATATCCTACGTAATGCTATATACTAATACTATCTATTTGAAATATCAGGAAATTTTTTAAGCAAAGATCTCTGGAGGACTTCCGGCATCATTAGAAGTCTCCAGAGTAAAAGCTATATATATAATTCAGGAGATATTCAAAAAAAATTTTGAAAATCTCTGGAGATTATATTAAAAATTTTTTATATAATTTCTAGAAATTATCGAAAATTTTTAAATATGATAAAATACGTATACATTAAATTATATATAAAATTATTAAAAATTTTATTCAAAAATTATTTATATTTAAAGATTATTTATTAAATTTATTTCGTATTACATATTTATTTTTTTGTAATGTTCATTGCCAAAGAATTTCTCTCTAATAATAAATTTTCATCATTTGACTCTGGATCATTTTCGTTATTTTTAGATACCTTTGGAGCTTTTAGAACTTCTATTTCACTATTATCACTCATTGGTTCATCATCGGATCTGTCTTCATCACTAGAATCTCCTTTTGCGAATCCAATTCCTCTTATAATTTTTTCCTAAAAATATAGATTAATAAATGTTTTACTTTTTCAAATACCTTCGAAGACCTTTGAAGCTTACCTTATATTTCTTAATTTTTATTTTTAGGACCGCTTCATTTATAGTAATTATTTTGTTATATGGATTTAGAACAGATTGGTAAATTGCGATAGCAAATGTCATTTGTTCAATGGAGGGGTCTCCTCTTGGCCAAACTTTTTCGAGAATGCATGCCATTATACTCTGATCCTTCCTTTCCAGAAGTTTGTGAAGATTATTGTAATATTCAGCTGTTTTGCATGACTGCTTCCATGTCATAACTTCAGCAGCTGATGCACTGGTGTTGATTATATCAAGTGATCCTTTATCAAAAACTGAAAACATGACATCACAAACCTTTGAAGCCATAGTCCCACTGATAGATCTGTATTGCTTGATGAGCTATTAAATAAAATTAAAGCGTTAATAATTTAAAATACATATGATTTATTGAACTTACTTTTTGACGAATATGCTTTTCATAGTATGTTTTCCATCATTTTCTTAAAAGTCCTTCGTAGAACTCTGAATGTTCCCTTTAGAAAAATTGCTCGGTTTGCTTGCAAAAGTCTTCACATTCCACGTATATTTTTTCTTTAAACAATTCTTTCGCAATTCTCTTGATCACCTTCTAATAAAATATCAAATATATTATTGAAGT
>CAJVPT010000355.1:0-31985 GCA_910592055.1 Acaulospora colombiana
CTATTCATTTTATCGATCAAGAATGGAAAATGCATCATTTTTTATTAGACATATTTAATTTCACTAGTACTCATACAAGAAGAAATATATCTATAGCAATTATGAATTTAATTAAAGAATTCAATTTAACAGCTCATACACTAGGATTAACAACCAATAATGCTTTCAATGCAATTTTGGCTACTCAACAAATAACGGAAATGTTAAACAATAATGGCAACAATAATTTTAGAGGACATAGATGTACTGTGCACATATTAAATCTAACAGTACAAGCAGGTCTATAAAAATGTTAATCAGAAATATTAAAAATTTGATATTTTATTAAAAAAATATGCAAAAGTACATTTCTTATAGATTCATTTAGACATATTGCGGATTTGGAATCACATGAATTCTTACAACCAATATTGGATATTCGTACAAGATGGAACAGTACATATAACATAATTAATCAGGCAATTATTCTTAAAGAAGATTTTAAGATTTTATGTTTATATATAAAAGAACTGATGAATTTTTTCCAACAAATCAGGAGTGGGAAATTTTATCAGATTTGAAGAATCTTCTTTCAGAATTTAAATTAGCAACAGATTTGTTAATTTCTGAGTCTTATCCAACAATAGCTCATGTTCGTATTATATTTCTTGGTCTTAAAGCTAATCTTAATGAAGATCGTAGAGAAAAATATTCATTAAAATATGTAGTATTAGCAATGCTAGAAAAAATTGAGATATATTGGAATTTCATTGATTCAACTTCACAGGTGGCAACTTTTCTCGATCCTCGATTAAAAACATTTGCATTTACAAATAAGAAATCTGAAATATTAAATCTTATTCGAGGGTATTTGGTAAATTATTCTAATATAACTTATCATGAAGAATCTACTTCAAATGAATTTTGATCAAAACTGGATATATTTATGCGTCGACTTTCTAATAATCAATACACCAAAAACTTACAACAAGATGAAGTACAACAATATTGGTCTATGATGAATATTAATCAAGAAATATCTTCATTAGTTTGGTGGTCAACACATGAAAGTGAATTTCCAAATTTGGCATCTATGGCACGAGATTTTTTAGCAATTATGCCTACTTCAGTTCCAATTGAACGAATTTTTAGTATTGCAGGCAACATTATTACTGAAGAGCGTAATCAATTAGATTCAGAATCAGTTCGTGCTTGTTTATGACTCAAATCTTGGATGGATCACAATATTGCTTTTTAATTTAGACTTTATGTTTATTAGATTTTAATTGCCTTGCGATTTGGCATTTTTGCAATTTAATAAATTTTTTTTTGCTTTTTGTTTAGCTTTAATTGAAATAAGCTATAAACCTTTAAAATTTTGTGCTATTAATAAATTATCGTTAAAATATACTAAAGACTGTTTTAGGACTATGGTCTATCTCAATATTTTTAAAAGACTATCAGTCTAAAGACCAAGACTTGATAAGACAGACTGTGAACATCCCTAGTCAGAAACAAACAATCAATACCTAGAAATCATGGAATATACAAACCTGACACTGTAAAAGGAAATAAGTATCAGAGTTTGAAATATTCTCCTGGATACAAAGTTCATTGAGGTATAATAATCTTTTACTAAATATGAAGCAATCAGCAATATCATAATGTCAACCCAACAAATATGACAAACTGCAACCATCACATACACAAACAAAGATGTCAAAGAAGCACTGATTAATAAATGGAATGTTCTCTTAAGATCAGACTCAGTTAGAGTTTTCAATGTACAATAAAATATGAAACAAATGAAAGAATGTGATCAAATTGCAGTCATGTTAATGAATCTCCTACCTAATACTACTGCCTTTGACCTTTACCTTATCTGTGAACAAGTCAAAGCTTAAACTTGTTACATTCTAAGAAGAATGCTATATCAAAGAAAATGATTTGCAGTTTTCAATTTCAATTATCAAAAAGATTTGAAAGAAGCAATCAAACATAATTATCAACTAGGGGTGAAACTACTATCACATGGCAACTTATAAAAATCAAACTATGTTCAATCTATAATATTTATGAATATCTGGTAGCCAACTGTCCCATCAAAGAGAGATACATACAATAGAAATAATATAATAAAGAACAGGCAGGAAAATTTGAAAAACTAAATAATAAGTTCAAACCAACCCACACCTTAATCATCAGAAGCCAAACAAAAATATTTTCTGATAAACAAAGGCAATCAGGTTCATATGCAGTAGTAGTATGATAAGGTCAACAGCAATACATAAATTGAAAGCAGGAAAGTTATCAATCAATACTAGTCAACATTCTTTAAATCTTGGAAAAAATCAAGCAGAAAATTAAAGAAATTAATAAAAACATTATTGACCTGGACAAAAGAGTCTATAATCTAGAGTTTATAGAAAATAATATCCTTGATAAGATAGAAACAAAAAATGAAACAGTGACACATACTACAACAGAAAACAAGCAACAAACCTTTCAGCAAAATAGAAATATCAACTCCTAAATATAACAACAACAATAACAAATCCATGCATTGATAAATAGGATAGACAAAAATATGAATCAAGTACTAAATGCAATCATAGAACTTATTCCAAGGGAAACCAATCACACCACAAATAATTAATGAAAAGCTCACAAAGTATATCCACTATATTATAGCAACAACTATTAAATGAAACTCAACAACAACAAACTTCTTCACTTTAAACATTTTAGGTATCAAATATAACTCCACCACAAATAATAATAATACAAATAGTACCAATAATACAGATATCAATCAACCTACAACAAATATAACCAATATACACTGTCCAATATGAAAACTCACAACTGTAAATATCCAAGGACTAATAGATACACAAAAAAGAAACACATGGTTCAACATGTGTAGCAAGGAACAATGAGATATTCTTGTAACAATTGAAATCAACAAATCATATTAACATTCAAAACACTGGAAACATTCTGACTTTCAAATAATCTGGTCTCACAAAGAAGTCCTGACTCTTGGACATAACCTAAATATAATGATTAAAAGATATATCGCATAATGCATTTATAGTTACAAAACTTTTAATAAAAAATTAATAGTCACAGATTTGACTTTTTTCCAAAAAAAAAAAACTTAGAATAATTGATATTTACTTCTCAGCTCAAGACGTATCAAAAGAACAGACACAAATCACAAATACACTCAAACAATAGATCAATGAAATAATATCACAGGATTGGCACATCATAGTAATGGAAGACATAAATAGTACATCCAATTCTGGTATAGGCAAATTCAGCAACAAAAAATCAATCACAAACTACAATTTATCTGAAAAGCAGATCAAGGTTCTCATACACAATGGCTTAGAAAATATATACCATATATATAACCCCACAAAAAGGAAATAATCTTAAATTGATCAAGGAAGCAGCAGTAGACTCAACCAGATCTGAATCAATCTAAAGGCAATGCAGCAATCATACAAAGCAAGTATTAGTGATATGCTTGATTCTTTCATAAAGAATAATCACAAATCAACAATTATAGAACTGGAAGTATGGGAGCTAGATACTTTAAAACTTATATCTATCTATAATCCAAACCACAGATATAACTGGACTCTGACAAAAGACAAACAATGGAAGAAATTTGTACAGATGGTAGAAACAAAACTTGACAAAGCATCCTTAAGCCCAGATTCAATAGATAAGAGATGAAACCACTTCAGCTCTCTCCTTATACAAGCAGCAAAGAGACATATTTCAAAGAAATGTATATACAGAAGAAAGTGTTCTCAAAGATTAAAAAAGGAACCAGATTCTTCACTTCTCCAACTAAAATCCTTTCTAACTATCTTTAGACAACAACTAGTCATGAATCATGACAACAACACATGACCTGAGATTGATATACCAAATACATTCAAAATTATTTTCCTACCATCACAGTGGAGCTACAGCTAGCCAAAAAAGATTCAAAAGATGGAAACCATTCAAAGTGGATTGAGACACTGAAATTATACATCCATGTATATAGGACTTTTGCAAAATATATTACAAGGAAAAAAGAATCCAGAGCCATAATCCAAAGGACAATAAGTCAACAAATCTTCCTAGAAAGCAACAAAAAAGCTATTATTAATAGCATCTTAGATAGATCACATGTCACATCCACCTAAATAAGATCATTAAAAGAGAAGATGACATTCAAATTATTGCAGAACCAGGTAAGATCCAAGAAATAGTCAGACAACACTTTTTTGAATGGATCCCATCTAGAAACATATTATCACTAGAGCACCACACACAATGGCAACAAGAATATAAAGCCAGGCATTCAATCAAAACAAGCTGGTATTCAAATATACTTCAAGAAATAATAATAGAAGAATTGATGGCAACAATTAGAAACTGTATCAACAAGTCAGCAACAGGTAGAAACCAGATTCTCTATTGTATGTATAAGTACTTAAAAAAGAACACTTTCAAAAATTAAGAAGTATTTTTAACAAGAATATCCAAGAATGCATAACTCCTAGGGAATGGAGCAAAGGAACCATATGACTGATACCCAAATTCAGAAATTGGGAGGACAACTTTAACACAATAAGACCAATTAATCTATTAAATACAGGAAAGAAAATTTTCACCAAGATCCTCACTGTCCGCTAGCCAAAGTCTTCAAATACTATCTGAATTAAACTGGGCACCCTTACCAGGGAATAGCACACAAGACTCAATACATATTCTAAGTAACATAATCAAACATGCCAAAGAGATAAACAAAGAAACATGGATTTTAAGTCAAGATATGTCTAAGACTTATGATTCCATTAATATTAAAATGTTAAAAAAGGTATTGTACCATATTAAAATTCCTGACGAAATAATAAAAATCCTAGACTGTATTTTCCAGAATAGGGAGAATATAGTACTCACATGTTATGATCCATTAGTTTCCTATCTAGAAAGAGATAGTATAGATCAAGGTAATACAATATTACCCCTACTATGGCAGATTTTTATAATCTACTCCTCAGAATGATCAGCAACAAATATAAAGGATATCAGTTGACAACGAAATCCTGCAAATCCCTGGACGAAGGCTGATTATCTATATACACAGACATCACAGCCAGTGCATATATGGATGATACTACATGGATCGCAAGCAATAAAGCAAAATTACAGTGCATCATTAATATTGCTGAACAATTCTTTCACATTAATAATAACAAAGTCAATCCTTACAAATCACAATTGATAATAATAAATGACAAAGAGCAAGATTGCATTCAAGGCATATGGATGTATGGTTAAAAAATTTCTAGTTGTATAAAAGGAACCCCAGTCAGAATACTAAGAGTTTGGTATAATAGCTTAGGCAAAAAAGATTATCAGAAAGTTCTTATCAAACAAAAGATCCAAAAGACACAAACAGTACTAGGAATGAAATGAGTTACTGATAAACAAATGCAGTATATATTCAATTATGTCCTTATGCCCATCCTAGAATATCTCTGCAATGACATAGTTTTAATTAGAGATATACAGTATGTAACAAAATAATGCATAAACTAATGATCACATTCAAATACAAACTTGGCTTGACAAATACAATCATCAATAGTATGCTACACAATAAATTAGGGCATAATATAATGTATTTATAGGACTAACAACTGCTTTTACATGTCACAAACTGGACCTCATACTTCAACTCAAATAATATTATAGGAAAAATAGCAAGGAAAAGACTTCAATCACTACAAAACATTTTCTGGTTCACAAAGGCAATAATGAATCATATATATACACCTCTCTTACCACAAGAAAGAAATCTTACACATGATATAATATGGCTCCCCAAGATACATGATTTCTCATTCTTAAATACTTTTAATGGAAAGTATACAACAATCATGCAAACAGACATATTAATCAAAAAGATCACTAGCACAGTATTTTACAATAAATATAGAAAGAGTCTAAAAAAGCACAATATCCTTTTCATTGACAAATATTAAATAACAATAGGAGAAAGACTTTACACTGGTACCAAATAATCAAACTCAATCACTAGACTATTCAAGGCCACACCCTAACATAGTATTATACTTTGAAAGAAAGACTCCTGAAATGAATCACAGATGAACATTCCCAGCAACCTACAATCAATCCTTTCTTACAGTACAACAGATCAATAAACCAAAATATAGCACAATCACACTAAATCAGCACAAAGTTGAACAATCAAATCATTATCAGAAGAAAACAAAGAAGAGTGAATAATCAAGTTACAGAATATAGATATTATAATAAAATCAACAATCAATCACCTCTGGCTGAATGTATAGGATGTAATATTAACAACTATAGCCAAAACCTCTATCCTTGCATCTTTTCAACAAGCTGACAAAACTCAATTTATATTTCAGTTCACAACAGTAGAGTAACTATCCATTATATCCCCAATACTGAGAACAGTATACTCAGGTACATGGTATCCTTAGACTCAATCCAGTTCATACTGGATCTAATAGGCTACTCAGATATGAAATCAATAAGCAGCCAAATAGAAATTTTTATACCAACAATACAAGATATGAATCAACTTTTAAACAAACTATTTGATATCGATAACAGTATAATAAGTGAACTATCTAAACTAGCCAGCAAAATCAAAGACAACATGATTTTTGATATATACTGTATACAGATTGATCACTAAAAGAACATAACAAAAAATGGCTCATGGATATAGATCTCAAAATCATCATATATGAGGGAAAGAAGTTTACCTTTCAAGGACAAACAACATCATACCTATCTTCAACTCATGCAGAAATAATGCAATACTAATAGCAATAAGTATTCTTCTATAGTATAGTCATGTAAAGATCTACACAGATAGTAATGCAGCTATAAATGGTATCAACAATATAAAGAACACAACTTCCATTAAAGCCCTCAGAAAATAAAAGAACTTCAATCTCTTGCATCAAATAAAAAATATATATGAAAAAAAGAACATAAAAATGAAGCTAAAAAAGGTAAAAACTTACTTTGGAATAGAGCACAATGAAGATGCAGACAAACCAGCAAGTATCGACCTCAGATACAGCATGACTCCAAACAGTAGACTAATAGCTACATACACTACAATTAACTCATAACTGACTTTTATTCCTCAATGGAACTACCAAATAATGAATATTTCAATCAAGATAATAACCAAATATATCATAAAAGCAATATACTTAGCAAAGTGGAGACTTCTTAATTGCACTAAAAACAACTTTGATGATCTTATGATTAAGAAAATTCACTGGTTATTAACCATAAACAACTTACAACCAACCAAAATAAATAGCCACTACACCAGCTGGCCTAATCAACAGCAAAGAAGGATTAGTTTATTACTATAGAATGAAGAACTACCTACAAAAACTAAACTCTTCAGCAGAATACCTAAACTATATAAAGATGACAAATATATAAAACGTGATTAAAGAGAATCCAATACACATCCATTTATCTGTCAAACACATTGGCACACAACAGATAACTTTTTTATTGAAACTATAAAAAAGACTGTTATAAAATTTAGCAAACACAACAAAATCAAAGATATTCTGTCAAAATACTCAATCAATATTGCATTATATTATAAATATTATCTAGAAATTGCTATCCAGTGAGGTATCTTAAAAGAAACAATCAAGATAATCAGTAAGTTAATTCCCAATCATAATACTTATTCAAGAGATTATCAAGTCTTTACAAGAAATAGAACACAAAAGATATGAAGACTTTCACAACTGAAAAAAACAACAAGGCAACACAAGAGCCTTGGAAAAGCCACACAAATACTGCACTGCCATACTAAATTTATGGGTAGAAGAAAGAGAGAAATACAGTATATAAAAGAATAATTTATCAGTATAGTTAACAAATATATTCACAATAGTATTAGATTGATACACCTTCTTACTATTTATTAGAAATTTTGTATAGTGCTATCCTTAAAAAGTGGAAACAAGCCATGAGGTATATTTTTTCTTATTGAGTTTTATTTGGTAAACAAATGTAGTTATAGCATAGATATATGTAATTTTCTACTAAATTCAAATAAAGTAAGGCTGAGCTAGCAATTTAAAATAATAATAATAATAATAATGTTACTGTTAAGCTTAAGTCTTAATAAATTACTCATATCTAAGTATTAATTGTAATTAAAAAAATTATTATTATTTTTTTTTTAACTTGCAATTATGCCATAATAGTATATCTTTATTGAGATATTGAAAAATACTACAAAGTTTATAGACTTTCACAAAGTAACTAACTCATTGTTATATATTATTAGTTAAAGGACTACATTACTTAAAAAATATAAAAGTCCATTAAGTTAGTTTAGACTAAACAAAATTAGGTCTAAACTAGGTACTCTAAGTCAGATTTTGGGGACAATATTATACTCTCCTAGTAACTTGACATTGGTCTCTAAGTCAACCAAGGTTATTGCCAACAGTTTGTCACTATTGATTATCCTGAAAAACAATAAATTGCTAAAGTTGCCACTGGAAAAAAAAGGAAAAAAGAAATACAATTCAAAGTCCTTCAAAAGATTCTTTCTCCATTTCACAGTTTCTTCTCAAAAGGGGTTGGCCTTATTGAAATATTCTATAAGCTTCATGATATTTAAAAAACTTAATTATTCTTGAAAGTGACTTAAAGAAGAACATTTAAGGAATTTATCCTTCTGCTGATATACAGATTCACTTAATGCTATTGAAGCTAGCACTATATTATAGAAGAGTTTGTCTGACTGGGATAAAGAAATCTTTTCAAGAACTTTGCCTAATCAGAATAGAAGCTTGGAGATCTTAGCTTTTGTTCAAGAAAGCACTTTCACATTTGAGGAACTTAGTAAGAAATGCGAATTGGATCTTCTTTTCCTACCTGTCACCCACCTTTCAGTATCATAATTGTTTTCTGGAGATTGAGCATAGATGATTGGAAGAAACACTTTTTCTAGAACTTTCTTTCTTATATCATCAATTATATATCAAGACATGTGAATATGATCAATAAGAGCTTGTTTATATTTCAAAAACAAATGTGTTTCATGTCAATCAATCAGAATTTATGCTATCCAAAATTCAAGGTCAAACTGAGATAGGTGAAATTCTTCATAAAACTGTAAAAATTGGAACTTTAAAAGGGTCAAGACAGTCAAAAAAAGAGAAAATAAGCTTTTTTACTGCACAAAAACCTCTATAAGCCTCTCACTTCAAAGGTTAAAAAGATCTTCAAGTATTTTACAATTAGTTCTTCTTCCTTTGGAAACCTTCTTGCCATTGGTATCAAAGATGTTTCTTGACTTTTCTTGATTACTAGAAGTCACATTTTTGATTGAAGAAGTTTGTAAACAATAGGAGAAAGATAAAAGTGACTCTTAAAATTATACTTCAAGTTATTTAAAGAAAGTATTGAAACTTTATTAGCAAGAAAGTATAAAAACTTCTTGTAAATATCTTTTTTGTGTATAGTTAGAAAATCAGTAAAGAGTTTTTGCTTTAAAAAAAAATTATTTAGAAAGAAAAGTTTTAAATACTTTATTATTAATTTTTTTTAAAAAAATTGTATTATTAATAATAAAAAAATTATTTATTTTTATTTTAATTATATAAATTAAATTTTTATTAAAAAAATTTAGAAATAAAAAAAAGTATTATAATACCAACTTTTGAAAATATTTTACAAATTATTTTAAAATTGTAATAGAATTTTATTAAAAAATTAAAAACTTTTAATAAATATTTTTATATATAATCAGAAAACTAGTAAAAAATATTTTATTTAAAAATAAAAGATAAGAAGAAAATAATTACAGTTGCTCCCAAAAGTTTGAGTTCACTTACTATGTTTTTATTATAAATTTTAACTTTAAGAATTTTTAAATCCTTAATTATACAATCAAAAATTATAAAATCCATATATTTTATATCATAATACTAGTTTTATTTATAATATTTTTTTCAAAAATTTTTGAGATGTAATTTTTAAAGTTTTATTATTGTTAAAAAATTTATTTTTTTATTAAATTTTTACATTTGGAGAATTTTGATTGGCTGTTACCATAAATTATATGATAATTAATAAAAAAATAAAAATATTTAACAATAATAAAACTTTAGAATGTATTAATAAAAAATTTTTTTAAAAAATATGAGAAATAGAATAAGTATTAAAATATAATATATATAAATTTTATAATTTTTGATTTTTTAGTTAAGGATTTAAAAATTGTCAAAGTTGAAATTTATAATAAAAACATAGTAAGTGGACTCAAACTTTTGGAAGCAACCGTATATTAATATACTTAAAATTATTATTATAAAAATATAATTAAATTAGATCTATTTGATATATTTATTTAAACAAATGTATCAAGCAAATTATCAAATTAATTATGTTTATAAAAACAATAATTTTATATAATTAATAATAGTATATTATTGTTATTTATTTTTTATATATTATATTTAATTTAATAAATTTTATCAAATATAATTAATTGCAAATAATATAAGATTTTATATAAAAAATAAAATTAAAAATAAAAAAGAAATATAATAATTATATATAAAAATAATCTATAATTATAAAAACCTATTTTATTTATAAAATTTTAATTCAAATTAATTTATTTAAATATATAATATGCAGTATATAAAATATACTAATAGATTTTTTTTATTGATTATTTGATAATACACAAAAAAGGTGTTTGCAAAAAGTTTTATATTTTATGCTAATAAAATCTTATTACTTTTCTTAACCAACTTGAGAATAATGTTTTCAAGAGTTTTTCAAATTTTTAACTATTTCTTTGTATATATTATTATAAAAAAACGTGTTTCTATTAACTATAAAAACAAAATTATCCTTTTTACTAATGGCAAGAAAGCCTGAAAAGAAGTCAACTTGACCTTTTTATTTTATTTAACTTATTAAAAAAATAATATATGATTGTTATTATAATGAAAGATTTTTTTGAAAACAACTACAATACTCTCTTATTATTATTTGGGTCTAATAGTATTCTTTCATAATTTTTCTAAGAGATTTTACTTATTACAATTTGATTTTAGATTTGAGTATCAAAAAGTTTTTTATATCAGGATTAAATAATAAAAAATATATTAGTAATAAAGATATAAACAAGTTTTTATTGATTATATCACATTAAAAAGCACTCTTTCCACTGATCCTCTAACCACACACAAAAAAGATGTTTGCAAGAAGTTTCAATACTTCTATGCTAACAAGGTCTTACCACTGTCTTTAAACCAACTTAAAGAGTTCCTTCAGAACTCTCTCACCTCACCTCACCTTCTTATTTACAATCTTCTTTAAACAAACTGAACTCTTGTGACCTGCAAAGTCCAGCTTTCACCTTTACTACCTATGGCAAGAAAGTTCTTAAAGGAAGAAGGATCAATACTGAAGTATCGTTCACCTCTCAGTTATGATGGAGATAACAGAGATTCTGTCACTGTCATAGAACTCATTCTCCTCCCCTTTGACTGGTATTGTAGCCTCTTAGAGCTATCCTTTTTACAGTTTT
This sequence comes from Acaulospora colombiana, assembly GCA_910592055.1. NCBI lineage: Eukaryota > Fungi > Glomeromycota > Glomeromycetes > Diversisporales > Acaulosporaceae > Acaulospora > Acaulospora colombiana. The sequence continues at coordinate 11,645 of CAJVPT010000355.1, forward strand.
TTGGGGAATTTTGCCTATACCAGTTTGACCCTGAAATTTTGGATAGCACAAATCTCACCAACTCTGATTGGCTGACGTGAAACATGTTGAACAAGATTGATAAACAAGCCCCTATTGGTCACTTCATGTATTTGAATGCATTTCCTCAACTCTATAAGAACCTGAGGTCCACCATAAGTCATTATATTATGCCTTAGTACAGGTGAATAATGAACACTGTCAACTTCTACATCTTTGGCTAAGCGAAAGAGAAAGAACATATCCTTCCCTTTCCTCTATCAAGAAAAAAGAAAGAAGACTAGGCTCAAATGAACACAGAATGAGAATGACGCCCTAAAAGTGTCACATCTATTCTTTATTAACATGAATATTGGGAGATCAGGGAGATATTAGGATCATTCACACCTAATCAACAACACCAACATGCAATCAAATGACCTCAGATGGCTGAAGAATATGTCACATGGATATTAGACAAACGGCTCAATCTCTACTGATGGTAGTACTCTAGGAAAAACAGCATGATATTTACCAAGTCCAACAAGGTGCATGCTGGAAGTTCAAAATTCTCCTTTCTAGACTGAAGTTATCGCAATGATAAAGGAGGACAGATTGTTGAATGACGAGTCCCTAATATCCCAGTGCCCATTCACTTTCTCTATGTCCTAGAGCTTTTTAAAGCCCTCGACTTATTATCACCCAGAAGAATATCAGTAGAAAATCCCATACTGGATAGGGTATGGAAGAAAAAGACAAGAACTAGTAGATAAGAATCACAACATGGAGATACTGAAAGCAGTGAAGGAATAGGTACTACGTCCTGAACCGATGAAGCCCTTGAAGAGTAACCAGCCACAGTATCAATATGGTAGTAGTAGCATGTCTTCAAGTCACCCATAACCAAATCATTTCCTCTCTTTCATCCTATACCTTTTTTGTAATGCAAAATCTTTACCCCTGTTTAAGTTTATATAGCTTTAGCTTCAATTTTCTCCTCTAAATAGAGTTGATAAAGTAGGGTACCGAATACAACCCCCTTTATCCCCCTAGGGTTAAGTTAGATAAATTAAAATCGATACACATAGCAACTCCCCCTTTTAAATTTTATATCGCCCTAATGGTTCTTTGATTAGGTCTCTGTTTGAAGATGGCTCAGCCATAAGATGGTTTTTAAACCTATCATTAGTTTACTAGTATATCATTGTTTTTTTCTGGTCGGATGTATCCATACAGTTAAACTTGCTAATAAATTTGATCAAGTCAGCTTAAAAAAAAAAAAAAAAAAAAAATTGATTATATCACATAGTGAATATAATTTTCTAGACTTATGAAAATCTGGAATCCATATAAATTATATATTTGTTACACAAGTGAATACATAATATAAAATCTATTATGTTATTAGTTATATAAAAGAAAAAGGTTAGATTAGGACATATTAGATAGAAAATAACAGCTCGCATGTCTCACTCTTTTTTCTTTAGTAAATATAATCAACAAAAAAATCACAAGAGGAAGTACTTTTTAGAAAAGTTTGGGATATCAACTATTTATACTTTAAAATTTTATTAATATATTTTATAATAATGTTTGTTTATTAAATTTTTACTATTTTTAAAATAATATACAGTATATTTACAATTTAATATAACTAATACTTTTGATATATTTGTAAAATATTATATATAGATAATATAAATGATTTTAATTTATAAAATATAAAATAAATTTAATATTTGCAATTATGAATAAACTTCATTAGTTAAAATAATAATATCTATTATAATAACAATTGTTACTTTTAAATTTTATTTTTGATATCTTTTTCATTTTATAAATCATGATTAATTATTTTTGTTTTTTGATGATATAGTGGATAAAAAAAGCATACATCAATAACAATTAAAGTACCGATTGTTTGATTTGCATAAAATTCGTAAAATGTATTCAGCAAATATCTAAAAATTTTCTTGAAAAGTAAAATAAATAATTTAAAGGTGTATGTGATATCTGTTTTCTCCGTATTCATATATGCATTAAAAACAGATACAATAAACCAATAAAATTAATTATTTTATTACGACCAAGCTATTGATCTTATTGGTTTAACTTAATTTATTATAATTTTAATAACAAGACAATGAAAATAACAATAAAAAAATATTATTATCCATGATGCTCTTTCGTACAGGATCAAAATAAGACTATACCAAATATCGTGATGACTGTAATATTATACATCACAAAGGTAATTCATCAACAATAAAATGTTTACTAATTATACCAATACCAAGCACTTATCGTCGTTTAACCTGAATAGGAAAGGTAAAAAAAACATAAATAAAATTGCTCTTATAAATGATTGGAAACTACATAAAATATTTCTTACTTGATTATCTAGGATCCGTCGTTGTTGATTGAGGAAAGATGAATATTGTCGGCGTCGAAATAATATATTGTCGCCCTGGGTACGTCGGCCCAGGTCGAACCAAGCACTCAAGACCATCCGGGTCTCTTTAGCAGCTTGAGCCTCACTTTCACGGCACAATCGCTATTATTATAGACATAGATGATGAGACTACTTTTTTGTAATAATATAATTACGAAGAGATTGTTCTCACTTCAAGAAGCGCAATTTCCTCGGCGTGAGCCTTTCTTTCGGCATAGATAAGACATTCGTTGTTCTTATAGTACTCAATAATTTCATGTTGACCTGTGATTAGCGCTTTACATTTTTCAACTTTACTTGTGTAATCTGCAATCTTTTTTAAGAGCATAATATTCTGACTTTTGATATCATCTTCGCTTCTACCTTCCATAATGAAATTTAATTCACTAAGTTCATAACGAAATGTTACATAATATGCATAAATAAAATAAGTGCACGTGTAGACAAAATAAACTCTGTGATATTCTTAAAACATACTTATTTTGGCTCATAAGAACTTTTTTTTCTTCTTCTAATTCGTTGACTCTGGCCTCAAGGTCTGCTGTTTGCAAAATAAATAAACAAATAAAAATAATATTGCAACATGGTTTTTCTGTATATTTTACAATTATTTTTGTAAATGCCCACTTGATTATTCACATTCATCTTTAGAAAATGAATCACCATTGTCAATAAGAAACATTGGCAAACATACAATATGATTCTCTTTCACTTAATTCATTTTCTGCTCGTTCGAGTTTAATCTGAATTTCGATCAATTTTCGTTTAGTTTCCGCCAATTCTTTTTCATTTTCGAAGTTATTTTCATGTTTGTCCCTTAATAAAAAATTTCAAATTCTAATTAATTTCAGATATACAGTATATAATAAAAAATCGTTAAAACAGACCTGTCAGAGCCATTACTTTGCAGTCGCACAAGTTCATTCTCTAATGCCAATTTTTCTTGACAAGCTATAGAATATTCCTGTAATTTTCGAAAATAAGGTAATAAATTATCAACAAATTGAATACAAAATGTAGTTATATTGTATTACTCATTTATTCCTTTTCTTTTTTTTTTTTTTAAAAAAAAAAAACTCATAAATAAATTAATAATAATTTAACCTTTTCCAATTTGCCCTTATCTTTGATTGCGTCTTCCAATTGATGCTGTAAAACTAATAGCTCGGCTGATTTACTTTCTTTACTTTCACGCAATTCTTCTAACTCAAGTTCAATTTTATTGATTTTGGATTTCAGGCTAGCCATTGTACTTCCTTCCAAATCCACTGAAAGTACCCTGGCATTATCATATTTATCAGCAGATTCAAATTCTTCAGTTTCCTTTTCTCTTTTGAGTCGAGTAAATTGTGATAATTAATAATATGTCATTAAAAATTTCTAAAATGACATTTAACATTACTCAACTCAAGCCGGTCTTCTAAAGAACGTATTTTTATTTTCATTTTGGATTCACTGCGTTCATATTTTTCCTTTTGATCTGCCAATTCATTCTTTTCATTTTGTAGTTCGATAATTTTTCGTTTATAATGCTCAATCGAGGATTTGAGCGTTTCAATTTTTCGACATTCCATCTGCAAATCCTGATTGATTTTATCCATATCTTTGTTTTCTTGTTCCAGTATCTTCGGGTCGAATAAAATTAATAGAATTAGAGAACCAAATTGCTTTGCTTTATGAATTGAACGAACATATATGCAACCTTAAGTGATCTTCGCATGACCGCACTTTCTTCTAACTTCTTTTTATATTTTTCAAGAATATTCTGTGTCTTCTTTAGTTTTTCGGCAGTGGATCTAAACTCATCTAGCTGGTCTTTTAATCGTTCGGCTTCGTCGACTTGATGAGAGAGACTCTCGACCTAGATAATATTGAAGAGTAATCAAAGATACGATATGAAACGAAAATAAAAAATTGATGACGATTTAATTACTTTACGAGTAAGATCCCTTATCATCTGATTTTGATCATCAATTAACAATTCCGTCTCGTGACGCTTGTTTTCACTACAAGACATATAATGTGTTAAGAGAAATGCAAATTTCATCAAATAAATAATTTGTGTAATTATTAATTTAGAGCAAAATAAAAACAATACTTGCAATTCATGACGAAGATTATCAATTTCATTTTTCATAGGGAAGTCAGCATGGCCATCTTTAGAAGTTTGTGCTATCGTACTCTTCACAATTTTAAGCTTTTGTTTTAGCTCCTCACATTCTATTTCAAAATCATCCTATAAAATTCAGATAATCGTAAATAAACACAATCAAAATTTTTGATTTGTTTCACGTACACATTGAAGTCGCAATTCGGTGTTATCAGTGATTAGAGTTTGATGTGCTCTTTCCAAAGCTTCTTTTTCCACCAAAAGTCTTTTGTGTTCTTCAGTAATCTGGCTTAACTCGTCGCTACTATATACGTACAAATACAAATGATAAACAAGAGAAATTATGACATTACTTAAGTACAATATAAAATTATTTACGGTGCAAAAACCGGATTTTGAGATTTGAATGTAGATTCTCCAAAATTTTTCATTACCTGTAAGGTTTATATAAAAAATAAATAATAATATATTATAAAAAGTACATTATTTTTGCAATTAACAGTATACTCTTTCAATGGATATCATCAACCCTTCCTGGGATTTTTGACTAAGAGACTGGATTTTCTCGATGTAAATTACGTTATTTGACGATCTGATAGCCAACGTAAGGACCAACGAATAAAGCTTCACTATCTCATCAAAATCTTCATCTTTTGCAATAACTTTTAGATTAGGAGATTCAATATTTTTAGCGGGCAGACCGAGAATTTCTTCGTAATAGCGTGTAAGTAATGTGTATAATCGTTTGAGCTTGTCATATTTCACAAACCAGTTTTCTTTGCGATTCTCAGGGACATGGGTCACCAGCTTAAACCAATTTTGATCACTGTTGATCATATAAAATATGAGCAAAAAAGGACAAAGAACCATTGATATCTCAAATATTAAGTCACCTAACCACCACTTACATGTCACAAAGCATGCTGATCAGAACATTACCATCAGAAAGATCATGAATAGAATTGACGGTGCAAGAGAGGTTATCGAAGGTGTTTGCCTAGGTAATTAGATTGAAAATTGTCACCGTATCGAAAATCAAACAAACAAATATACACACATATACATATACTGTATATACAGCATACCGTATACGTATGCTGTATACGGATATTTCGTGAAATAATAATATTAATACGTAATAAAAACATACCCAGTCCATGAAGGCAGTAACTATATCATGCTTTGACATTGGTTCGTAAATCAGCGGCGAACCTCGAAGGTTCGAAGAGTAATTCCTGGTAGGATTCGACATTGTTTTTAGCTTTGCGGTTCTAGCAGTAAAAGTTGCTAAAAAAATTTTTTTTTTGTCAAATTAACAGTATTCGATTTTCTGTCGTACTATTGCCAAATATGGGTTAAGAAAGGTACGGTGGTGTGTACGTATCGTGTGATCAGATAACCACAGTACGTAGGTGATGATTTGAAAGCTTGTCAACCGCCACTCAAGTAAAAAAAACCTTTGTTTTTTTATTTGATCTATCAATATATATTTCGTAGTTAACAATATAATATCGAATATATTAAATTAAATATGTATACTTTATTGGGAATTCCAAAATGGTCATTAAGTCGTGGTGACACCATATTCAAATTTCGTCGCTTAGGGTATGCAAATTTGGTCACCTTATGGTTCCTGTAATAACGGTTTGTTTTTAATAAATGAAGAATGCGTGTTTATTAGAGTGAATAAATTTAAAAGCGACCGCATCAAGTCCTGGATTTAGCAAAACATCTGTAAAGTACACCAAGACAACTACAGTAACTTTTGAGTCTAATTTATTATTCTAGCTCGGATTTGTACGATTTAGATAAACAAAAATTGGCGAAAAAATACCAATGAAAATGTTCGTAATGCCCGTGCCTTGAAGAAAGCATTATGGTCAATTATTTCTTACTCCAACATCACGCTTTGCGGAGAGTACTACGAGGCCGTTCTTGATCATTAACCTGTTGTGGTGATACACAACACGTTCGCAATCGAAAGTCGGCAACAAAAGAAGAACATCGTAAAAAGTTCTAGCATCTAAGCGAGATGGTAGTAAATATGCGGGGAGAGAGGCGAAAGATTCGATGAGTCTGAAAGCAACATTGCAGCATAAAAAAAAAAAAAAAAAAAAAAATTAAGATCATCTTACGTAGCCATTGTAACCCTAAATGGGTAAGGCAAACACATTACGCCATTGATTAACCTGTGTCAAATTTCGCGTGACCTTGTCTCGGTTCGACTCGAGCAAACGAGGTTTCTTCCATTTTGAATCTCGGCAATGGATTTTCTAAATCATCAACGACTAAACATGTTTAAAAAATTTTTTTTCTTTTAAATCGTCTGAGTATAAAAAATGCAAATGCATCACCAGAGATGTCGTAGCGAGCTAACATTCTTTTATTATTCACGAGTAATGTTTATTTGAAATTCAAGTTTTAGGTATGACAATAAGTTTCTTTCGATTACATTAGCGCTAAGTGTGACAGCTTTTCGAAGGGGATATTCAATTATGATTATTTATTTTACCTCTTTCTATTACGAATAACTTACATGACGACTTCAGTAAAGTAAAATCCATTGAACTAGGTAAAAAAAAAAATAATAATAAGTTAATTGAGGCTGTTTCACCTAATATTCTTATGCGCTTGACGTGTCTCCTTGCGAACAATTTCAGGACATGTTTATTCCGTTAGATTCTCTGATAAGTTTCACTTTTACGAAAAATAATTTTTTTTGGGGGGGATTTAATCTTCAACCATTCATTGTTCTATAAAGATTTTATTAATCAAAATTCTATCGAATACCTTTTTCAAGAAATAATCAGAAGATAAACGGGAATGATTCTCATATAGAGCTTGGATCGTTTTAATTCAAATAAATAAATAAATAAAATACAATAATAAATGAAATTCTGGTTATTATTTATTATTATTATTATTTATTTATTTATTTGCAATGCACCTTTAAGAAAATAAAAAATCCAAAAATTGCGTGCACTAGCACATTTTATTATTCATGCATATATGCCCTTTAAAAAGTTATACACAGTATGTGTCAGTCAATATAGATGTGAAAAATACAAAGTAATCAGAGCTGAAATTTTTTAATATAAATACTGTAAATACCCGAACGCCCGTTAAAGATATAATACGTACAGTAATAGATATTATATACTATCATAAAAAAAATCAATGGCGTCACATACTTTCCGCGTCTATTGCATATCAAATCCATTAGAAATTTTAAATAATAATCAAAACGAAAATAAAAAACGAATAATAATAAAAAAAAAAATAAAAAATGAATAAAAAAAATAAAAAATGAATAAATAAAAAATAAACATTGATATTAAAGAGCTTATATTTCCATTGATAATTTCTCTTTAAAGAATTTAAATCAAACTGCTAAAAGTCGTCGTAATATTCAATATCAGAATTAACGGGTCGCGGAAGATCTTCAAAACTAAGAAGTCGACTGGTGTAAAGGGTCGATGGATGTTCCTCGAGTACTGCGTTGTTATATAAAGAGAACGACGTCTTGTCTTTGTTTTCCTTAATCTGCCTGAAAAGTTCGGAGTTCTCCCATTCCTCGTAACGATTCCATACTCTCAAGATACCACGCAATTCATAAGAACTTACGCGATCGTAAGGATTGGCGTCTAAACATTTTCTCAACAATTCAACAATTAATGCTGGAGTATTCCTTTGAATTTTAGGTCGTTTTCCATTGCAAATTTCAATCGTAAGATTGTAATCGTGTGGAATGTTGTGAAAAGGAGGAATGCCAGATATCACTTCAGACATGACAATTCCGAATGAATAAACGTCAGCTGCTTCTGTATATTCTTCCCCACGCAAAACTTCTGGTGCTATATATGGAAGAACACCATATACCTTTCGTTTTTCCTCCTCTCTATTACCATATCCTGTGACTGGCTTGCATAAACCTAAATCGGCTATATAAAATATTTTTTCGATAATACAATACAACAGAACATTTCCGCTATGAAAATCTCGGTGAACTAGGTTTACTTTGTGCATTTGGTATAAACCTTCCGCAATTCGACATAAGCTAGTTAATTTTTCGCCCCAAGGCATATTGCGAAATTCAGGCAATTTCTCTCTCAGGCTACCATCTTCTATGAACTGCATTACCATCATAAAGTCATTTGTCTTTTCATCTCTTGTGATTCCATAACATCTAACAACTCTAGAGTATTCTTTGGTGCAATCAAAAAAATTTTTTATCTAAATAATATTATGCGCATTTAGTGAACATTTAAAATGAATATTTTAAGGAAAAAAAAAATCCCAATTATTTTAAGAATTTTAATCACCTCATCAAAGAACTCGCTAGCGATATTTTGAGAATTGTCAAGGCTTTTTAGTGCAACCTTCGTAACGCCTTTTCTTTTCCATTGGCCATCTCTTTCATTCCAATAAAGGATATACCCTTCGGTCCATTCGGCCGAATAGACTTTCCCAAAACCACCTTCCCCTATAGGCTTCTCGTTTACTTTTAACTTTGAATATGGAATCCATTCGAGTACTTTTTCATGGCTGATCGCGCCTAGCTGAATTTTTCTTAAGAATTCATCAATGACATCATTCCCACTTTTTCGATCGACAAATTCATCTTCGAAGCGAGATGAATTGCATGGCTGACACCAGTAAGGAGACGTTGTCGTCCTATTACATTGATTGCACATATCTATTGATAAAATTAATTTAACAATAATATTGTTGAACTATTTTCCGGATGATTTGTTTGTAAAACTTACTCCCTTGAAGTCGGCAATCGATAATATAATTAAAGCTGCATTAATAATTCACGAAACATGGTTTTCTTCAAATATGCAATTGGAAGCTTACGATCTGCAATACGAGGAGTATAGTAGTTATACCGAGAAAACACTTTTCTTGGGAACTCGAGAAGCAAATTTTTAGAAAACATCTATGAGAAAACTTACAAACTGCAATGTCGAGAATAAAAATCGTTAATATACCGGGTATGGATTTGCAAATAATTTAGAAATTCTTTTATGGAAACTTACTCCCTATAATATTCGACATATAGTTGTTAAAGCACTTTCTTAAAAATTTTAGTTCAGAAGATATGCTCGCAAAATCTTACCATCTAAGAGTGATGACATGGTAAAAGCACTTGTCTTAAAAATTTGCAAACCAAAATTTGAAAATAAACTTATAAAAACCTACAATCTGTATAACAATAATAATATACGTGGTTAAGCATTTTTCGCAAGAATTTGTAGAAAAAAAAATTTGAGAAAATGAGCTTGTGAAAACTTACCGACTATAAGATCATATGGTTAAAGCACTTTTTATGAGCTTTCTCAACAAATTTAGGAATATGCTTGTAAAAACTTACCCCCTATAAGTCGTCGACAACCGATGTAATTAGAGAGCTTTCTTGAGAATTTATGAACACATTTAACAAATAAAAACTTACAGTCTATAGGTTTAACAATCGATAATATGATCAAAACCCATTCGCATGAATTTACAAAATAAGCTCAGAAAATAGGCTTGTAGAAATTACCTTCTGTGAGATCAAAAATGGTGACACAGTTGAATCATCTCGTGTAAATTTGCAAAACCAATGGGATGCTTTCAAAAACTCACCGACTGTAAATCGACAATCAATAAAAAGTTAAATCATCTCGTATGAATTTGAGAAGCAAATTAAATATGCTCGTGCAAACTTACAATCTATAAGTCGATAGTTGACAATATGGTAAAAGCATATTCGTTTCAATTTACGGAGCAAATATACTGTATGAAGAAGAAACTTACCATCTGAAACATAGAAGAAATATAGTTAAATCGCTTTCTAGATATTTGTGAACTAAATTCTATAAAATATGCAATTGAAAACCTACCCCCTATAAGACGATAGTAGATATTATATTTAAATCACTTTCGTAACTATTTACAAAATAAATTTAAAGATAGGCTTATGAAAAGTTACCGTCTAAAAGATCCAGAATAACAACATGGTCAAAACACTTCTCGTAGGAGTTTAATAGAAAAATCTAGAAAGTATGCTTTTGAAACTTACCATCTATAATATCAAGAATGTCGGCACAGTTGAAATGCTTTTATATGAATATGCGAAACAGTTAAGAAGAATGACTTAAATAACTTACAAGCTGCAATATAATGAATGATAATAATGTCAAATTAATTTTGTATAAATTTGGTTTATAAATTTAGAAAATATTCTTATAAAAATCCTACCCCCTTGAGTTGTTAATCGATATTAGTTGAAATACTTTGTATAAATTTACAAAAAAAAAAATTTTTTTTGAAAATAATGATTGAGGTACTTACAGTCTGAAATCCAGTCGGCAATTTATAATATAATTAAATTACTCGCGAAAATTGGTAAATCAAATTTGAAAATATATTTAAAAACTTACAGTCTATGAGTCGACAATCAATAATATCGTAAAAACATCTTTAGCATCGAATTACGAAACAAATTATAAAATATATTCATAAAAACTTACCGTCTAAATATCAAGAATAATAAAGTTACATTTTTCGTATTATTTTGCGAAACAAAATTATGAAAATACGAGTGAAGACTTACAAACTGTAATGTCAAGAATAATAATAACGGTTAAAGGTTTTATTAAACAAATTCACAACATAGGTTTATAAAAACTTACACTCTATAAGTCATCAATCGAAAATATTGTTAAAGTATTTTGGTAAGAATCCAAGAAAAATTTTTAGAACTTGCCATCTGTAATACCAATAATAAATAATTCGGTTAAACGCTTTGTAAAAATTTGTGAAAATAATTTATAAATATGATTATAAAAACTTGCCATCTGTAATATCAATAATAATATCGTGGTTTTAAAGAATTTATTGTATACCGAAATTTATAAAGTAGGTTTAAACTCACCCCCTATTCGCAATTGCCAATCATAATATAGATGAAGCACTTTTTGTAAGGATTCACAAAAATAAATAAATAAATATTATCTTGAAAACATGCTTCTGAATACTTACAGTCTATAAGTCGACAACCAATAATATAGTTATAGAACTTCGCATGCGATTCAAAAACAAATTTGACTATGAAAACGTACCCCCTAAAAGGTCGGCAATAATATAGTTATGCACATTCATACTTCGTATTTATGAAACAAATTTGCAAAATATGCTTGTAAAACTTACATGCTATTATAAGTTGACAATCGATTATGTAGTTAGAGCGAGCACTTTCGTAAGAATTTTTAAGCACGGTTTTTAGAAATACGTTTGTAAAGATTTACCATCTGCAATATCCGTAGAGAATAAAAATATTATTATTAAATAAATTTTCATATGAATTTACTAAACAAAATAAAAAATACACAAGACAAGACTTACCATCTGTGATATTAAGAATAGAATTTAGTTAAAGCACTCTTATCATGAATTTATTTGGAAATACGTATGCCATTAAAAACTTACACGCTATAGGGTCGATAATAAACAATGCGCGTATTTAAAGTATTTAAAGTATGTTTAGTAAGAATTTACGAAAAATAAATAAATAAATTAAGAAGACATGCAAAAACTTACAGTCTATGAGTCGAGAATCGATGATATAATTAAAGTAATTTTAATGTGTGTTTACGAAATAGTTTGGAAATATGCTTGTGAAAACTCACCACCTATAAAGGTTGATAACCAATGGTTATAATGGAATTCGTTATTAGTTTATATAAGAAAGCCCACTACCTATAAAATTAAAACTAATATGTCATATAATTCTTAATTATATGTAATATGTAACCTAATGCCTTTTTCATCAATTCTCTTGTTTTTTCCGTAATAGTAGCCATGATAAGCACCATCTGTGCGTAGTAATGCCTACGTATTTTTATGATTTACACAAGCGAATCAGAGTTGCGTATGACAGGATACACAAACTGTTGTTCGAAGAAAAACACATTTAAACTAACGGGTCAAGGTTAGGGAAATGTACAAGCTAATGAAGTTATCTTGGAGACAAATTACATAACATGTGAAAAACTCGCTTTTTGAAAAAAATTATCGAATCATGGATTTTAAAAAGATAAACAAATAAATTTCTTCCGTTGATTAATATAAACAAAAATTATATTCTTAATTTTTACGAGATATAATCATAAACTCATCCTTACCATTACTGCGACCTTTTCAATTTCCTAGAAGACTAGAATTAGAGTATTTATCAATTCGGTTCAATTTAAGTAACATATTTATTGTTCTTGATATTAAGTTGCTTTTTAATAATAAATTATATTAAAAAAACACTGTCAAAATATAATATGGATCATTATTTTTGAAGGCATTAAAAATATTAATTAAAAATTTTCGTTTAATTTTTTATTTTCTGGATACATTATTTTTAAATATTAAGTCTCGATTAATTATTGATTGTTAATTCTCAATTATTGTTTCTTGAGTATTAATCCTCAATTTGTTAATTCCCAATATTATCAATATTAATTATTTAATTAATGAATTTATAATTATTTAATTGATCAATTTATAATTATTTAATTAATCAATTGATAATTATTTTTTAATCAATTGATAATTATATTAATCAAGATATCAATCAATAAATTCACTTTTTTAAAAAAAATTTTATATTATATCTTTCATAAAATTTTAAAAAATGATTTTTCTTTATTAAATAAATATAATTTTATTCTCTTTATCTTTTAACTTATATTTTTTATTGCAAAAAGATATTAATTTTACATTTATTTCACTATTTCATATTTATTTGATAATAAATTAAATCAATTATATATTATAATATCTTTTTAAATGATATATATATTAAAAAAAATTTTTAATATAAAAATATATCTAAAATTGTTTATATAATAAATCTAAATTAAAAAATCTAAATTTTATTTTAAGTAATAAATAATTTAATAATGTTTTAGAAATAATAATTTAATATTTTATTATTGTATTATTAAAAAATTATTTATTTTATTATTAAAAAATAATAAAAAACTATTATACTTATTGTTAAAATTTTTTTACAAAATTAAAAACTTCTATTTCTATATATCTTCTATAAAACTTTTTAAATATTTAAAAATATTAAAATCTATATTATGTGTTATTATTATAAACTTAAAAAATTCTGAAATTAATAATAATCTGATAAAATTAATAATAAATATTTATAAGAAAGTACAATTTATCAAACAAACTCTTTCCTGTTCAACACTTTTTCAAAAAGAAAATTTCGTTATAAAAAAATTTTCACAAAAATCAAACAATGAAGTGGAGTTTTATATAAACCAATATCATGACAAACATTTCTGTAGAAATTAGTCTTCCCTATAGCACTGTTTTCAAATACTTGGGACCAACTAAACAATTATCTTAAGTCAAGGAGCTCTTTACAAAATGGATAGGAAGGGCCTCCTCTGTATGTTTCAGTAACTCTAAATGAATTACTACCTCCACCCAGCAAGTAAGCACTGGTTCTTCTAAAAAGAAGATAAAATGAAGACCATGAAAAAATTGACTTCAAGAGGAAAAAAAGTCAGGTTTACCTACTCACAAACAATTGAAAGTCAAACAACCTCCGCCTCCAAAAGTGTGCTAGTGTACAATCTGTGAAGAAGACTTCATCAGTCACTCAGCAAGAAAGAGACATTTCAATAGTATACACAAACCAGTAGTTATGAAAGTTGAGACATCAAAAACTTCAAGAAAGAAGTAAAAGGTCACACATCTCACTACTGTGAACAATGCAACAAAGCTTATCAGTGCCAATATTGATAATCTCAATATGGATTTAGTTATTGGTACAATTAGATCACTAGGACAAGATAAACCAGGCAATTACTTGTTCAATCCCAATAGTAGATCGACGCAAAGTAGCTCTTTTTTAGTAACGAACTACAATCCTATTAACAACTACTTTGGTTTAGTTGTAAGAGACTATGCAACATGTGAAACTTTATCTACCAGTCAAAAAGATGATCTCCTTAGAGATTGGGCAAATGAAAAAATTTTTGATAATGAATTGTACTTCAAACATAAGAATATCTTAAAAGATATTCTTATATAGATAAAACTAATGCAAAAAAGTAAACCGTATATCGGTCATATGTCTATCAACATATACTTGTTGAAGTTTTGCAAGTCTAGTGATCAAAAAATCTTGGTCAGAGAAGAAATTTGCTGGCACCACACCGAAGTATCTAAATTCTTGAATACAGGTTAGAGTATACAATGGTCTGATAAGCAAATTACTTTTAAAAATTATTTGGGAAAAAATTAAGATAGTATCACATATTCTTTATTATTGGTTGTTTTATGTAGTAATCACATGATTAGATAGTTTTTATCATAGTTATATAATTAGTTTATATAACAATACTATAATAAGTAATATATTATTTGCATTGGTATATGAGTTTTGGATGTGCTCAATATCATATAATATATTTAATAAAGAATATGATTTATTTAGCCCAATCTGCACCAAACTTCATACTCTTCAATCCAATGGAATATGAATTTTTCTATCTTTGGAACAGATAACTCCTATTATATGCAAACAACTGGTACTAAGAGTCAACAGACAGGACATAATAGGAAATATCACAACTATGTACCTATAAAAACTACAAAATAGATGGTGATCTATCAAAAATATTACAAGCACCCATTTTACAAACACCTTCTTTCCACAGGGCCACAATTTTACATATGATCTAATCCATCTTCTCAGACAAAATGGATTTATAGGCACCAACTTCAATCTTTAGGTGATTAAAAAGACAGACACAACAATGGAAGAAGTAGCAGACCCAGACTAGTACAACAAACATCGAAAATAGTTAGCAAACAATCAAATTTTCTTTATCAATCAAATCACCAACTATATAGGATTATGTCTGGCTTCCTGGGTAGAGATCACAACCCCTAACAAAAAACCCAACAGGAAGAAACCAACATGATTCCAGGAGCTATAAAAAAATCAAAAGATAGTCAGACTCATATAGAATAGATACAGAAACAACAAGGTTACAAAACAAACCCACAGACTAGTTATTGAAACACCAAACCAGAAGATCAAATGAACTGCTACAATATAAACAGATGAAAGTATTATCTGTAGGAAAAAAGCTATCACCAATAATACTGTCAAATTACAGTACTATACATATACGAATAATAACTCATCCCTTCAAAAATGCCAAGAATGTACCCTAAACACATCTGAAAAACAAGGGGAATGCATCTTCTTCAAGGAAAAAAACAGTCTCATCTGCATCCCAGTATATAAAAGCAGAACTAGTTCCAAAGACATACCTAGTAATAATATTTGATAATGCAGTAGAATCTTGCCCAATAGTCTAAATAAACTTCTCTTATACAAACTAGTTCACGACAAACTCCCACTATCTCTCACTATTGACAACAACCCTATATCATACAACAAAAGACTTATCAAAAAATTCATAGACACAACAGAAAGCTCACTCACCAAACTGGCAACTATTTGACAAACAATTTAAAAACTTAAAAATATCATAGTATATAGTAACAGCTCCTTGGACACAAATTATAGAATAGGTTTCAAATGACACATTACCCAAACCTCAGGAATAAACTTCAAAGGGAAAATACATAACTACCCCTACTCCACAAGAGCTGAATTAGCCACCATCGCATTATTCGTAATAACAGCTCCAATAAATAGCAATATTATAATATTTAGTAACAATCAAGCAGCACTTGATGTCATCTCCAAAGTTCAAGAAAACCCAACCACTATCAGAACACTCAAAAACAGTACTCTAATCAACATAATTAATCATATCACTAAACAAAAAAGAGTTAATATTACATGGAAAAAAATCAAAACACATAACAATGATCCAGATAACAATAAAGCAGACATGCTTGACAAGGAGGCAACAATCACAGGCAAAGTCTCAGAAATCAATTTTATCCCTACAAAAGATAGCCAGAACCCATGGATTCAAGAGTGGAATGGACAAGTTCTAGATAATACAATATCAGAAACTGCAAAAAACCTCATTAAAGCAAGGCACATCTTTAGCTGAAGAATGTTAGACAGTAACTTAATCTCAACAAACTGTAATACACTTCAAAATATAACATGGGCAGAAACAATAATCCACAAACCTTCATCTCAAATAACAACAGGTGCCACTAACAAACTGGATCACAATATCAGATCTTTTAGACTTAGGCTATAAAATTTAGAACTGCCGACCAAAGATAAACTACACAAAAAGGCAGCAACAATATACAAAGACAATCTATATATCAACTATCAGCACATCGAAACCAACACCCATGCAATGATATGGGAAGGCAATGGTATAGACATCTTCAAAAAACTACTCCAGATAATCAACGAGGAAATTAACAGCAGAAAACAATAAACCCCTTATAAAACACTAAACTACAAACTCAAAAAAATAGAAAATGAATGGGCTCCTGAGGAAAGAAATTATATTGCAAGGAGGACACTAACAAAAGATCTCTTAAAAATAATAAAGAAACATACAACAGTAGAAAACCAAAAAGAAATTCTCAAAAATATCATAGATAAATTCTTGACCATCCTTCAGGATAAATAGCAACTAAGGTATTAACTCTTTTCACAATGGGAAACAAACTAAAACATAATCAAAAAAGATAAAAAAAATAGAAAACATTAGACAGAAAAATCACTTCACACAAATCATACATCCTAGGAATCAACGAAATTATGAAACACTCCAGTCAACATTGGATCAACTAGAATACAATATATTCTTTTAAAATAAATTTTTATGGGACAAGTAGAGTCTTGGCAAATTAGTCAAATATATATCAGTACTTGACAATAAGCCACACGTTATGACTTTCCTTAATGAGTTTAATTAAGTAGTTAGAGAGTTAAATTTATATAAAATAAATTAGTATATATTCATAACAATATCTAATAAATAAGGTGTAAGACATCTAGTTAAAAAAAAAAATTATATGAAAATACCAATTTTTACTTTTATAATTTGATAATTTTGTAAAAATAATAACATAATATAAAATATTTGCTTTTGAAATAACTATTTTAATATTTTTATTTATATAATAAAAATCTAATTAATTAAATATTATAAATTTATATATTTTTATTAATATAATAAACAAATTTATTTAAAAGTTTTTTAAATTATAATATATAATTTTATAAAATTATAATTTAAAATAAATAAATATTATAAATTATTTTTTTTGAAAAATTATAAAATTAAATAATTTAAATAATAAAAAAAATTTTTAATATAAAAAATATGAAATATACATATATACTGCAATTTTATAAATATATAATTTTATTAATTTAAATTTTTATTAAAATTGTTTATTTAAATAATTAATAATTTAGATTAAAAAATAAAATTTTAAAAATATTATAATAAAATTAAATTTTTGAAAATTTAAAATATTTTTTAAATTAATTAAGATCATAAAATAATAATAATAATAAATCTGTAGATCTATAGTATAGTAATAATACTTCCAGAATATAATTATAACATTCAAAGTTTAATACTATATAAGAACTATATAAGAAAAATAATTATATTATATGGAATGAAACTTTTTAACCTTTCTATTAATCACCAAATTAAAAATAATTTATTATAAAAATTGTATAAAAAAAGGTCTTTGGTTATATTATATAACAAATATTCAAGTTTTTTTCTTAAACTAAATAGAAATGTAACCTTAAGACTTTACTTTTAGAACTATAATAATTGTTTAAATATTTTTCACCTTAAATTAACCGATAAACTTCAAAATCTAATCATTTAGCTAAAAATATTCCAATCTAATACTATACTTAATTGAAAATCAGTCAATCAAAATTGATTTGATATTATAGATAATAATAAAAAAATAATAAATTCCTTTTCAAGATTTGAGTGAATAATATCTAGTTATATTAAAAATATTATTAAAAGCTTATTAAGTATATATATAGTCAAATTGGTTTAGAGTTTAAAAAATTAATTTAAAGCTCAATAATAATAATTGAAACCTATTATTTATATCTTATATAAACTATTCGGTTTCTAGCTAAGTTTGATCACTTTTTGGATATAAGTTAATTTAGCTAGATAAGTCACAAAAGATTATTCTTGATCTATATATATATAGAAATATATAATATTTATAAAATAATCGATATAGATAATATTAACTATCTATTAATAAAAGTTTTATGTTTAATACTAATCATAGTTTAAAAAAATAATAATCTATAAGCAACAATTTTATTATTAAAGATTAATCTAAATAAAATAAAATAAAATATTATTTTTTAACTTATTTTAAAAAAATAAGTTTTTTTAAAAATAAAAAATTAATATATAAAATTCTAATAATTTATATATAATAAAAATATGTTTTATTACTCTGATTATTAATTAAAAAAAAAATAATAAATAAAAAAACTTCTCATAAACATCTTTTTTTATGTAGTTAAAGGATTGGTGAAAAAAGTTGTTTCTTAAATTTTTATTTATAAAATTATACTATAAATACTTTTTATTATTTTTGTTATCTTTTTTTATTAAAAATAAGTATATTTATTAAAGAAAATAAAAATAAATATTCTTAATTTTTAACTAATAGCTTTCTATATATATTATTTGCTACTATATAACTATTATCAAAGAAAAATATCATTTGTGTATCAAGTTAAATAAAAGTTTATTCAAATTATATCAATTATATGAAGTTTTATTATAAAGTTATAATAAAAAATATTATTTTTTGTAAATTATAATATATATATATATTGATTATGTTTAAGTTTTAGAATTTTTTATAAAATTATTTATTTTTATTTTTTTTTTAAAAATTCACAACCATGCTACAATAGCACGTTTTTATTGAGATAATGAGAAATATCTAAATATTTTATAGACTTTTACAAAGCAACTAACTCATTATTGTATATTATTAGTTAAAGGATTATATTACTTAAAAAATATGAGGAGTCCATTAAGCTAGTTTAAACTAAACAAACTAAATCTAAACTAGTTACTTTAAGTTAGATTTGGGTAACAATATTTTACTCTTCTAGTAGCTTGACAATAGTGCCTCTAAGTTAATCAAAGTTATTACCAATAGTTTATCACTGTTGATTATCCTGAAAAACAATGAATTGCTAAAGTTGGCATTGATAAGAGAAGAAGGGGAAATGCAAATTCAAGTCTTTCAAAAAGTTCTTGCTCCATTTTATAATTTCTTCTTGAAAGGGGTTTGCCTGATTAGAATATTCTCTAAGCTTCATAACATTTGAGAAACTTAGTTATTCCTGAAAGTAACTTTAAGAAGAATGTTTAAGAAACTTATCCTTTTGCTTATGTACAGATTCGTTTATCGCTAGTGAAGTCAGCACCATATTACAGAAAAGTTTCTGTAGTTTTTATTTACTACAAAATAATGGTGTACATATGATGATTTATACATAGTAAATATATTATATACTATATATACTAACTAGTCTTATTAAGAGAAACTACATGAAACTTCTTAATTTTCCTATTACAATTTTATAAAGTAATCTAGTTATCAGATCATTGCATATACTCTAACCTGTCCCCAGTTTTGGGACTTTAGCATAGTCTGTAAATTTCTCATCTTATCAAAGTCTCCCGATAATTTGTTATAGTGTCGTGGGTTAATCCGGTGAGTCCGTCGCTAATCCATAATGCCTTACA
>CAJVPT010000356.1:0-31927 GCA_910592055.1 Acaulospora colombiana
TGAAATAAAACAACTTTGTTGTCTTGTTGGCCAAATAACAATTGTTCACTGACTTATTGAAATAAAGTCTTTTACACTTTCTACATTTTAGATACTTTTTAAATTTTCGGCACTCTCTATATTTTAGATATCTTTCTATCATCATCACCACTATCACCATCACTACTATCACCACTCGAACTCTACCACTACCACTCGAACTTTATCATCACCACTCAAGCTTTATGACTATTACTTGAACTCTACCATCACCACTCAAGCTTTAGATCACAACTTGAGTTTTACCACCACCACTTAAATCCTACCACTACCACTTGAGCTTTACGACCACCACTTGAGTCCTACTACTACCACTTGAGTTCTATCACTACCACTCGAACTCTACCACCACCACTCAAACCCTACTACCATCTCACCACTACTTGAACTTTATTACTATATCTTTTCTTTACTATTATCACATGTTTTCTATTTATTATATTATACTGTATATACATTTTAAGATAATTGATATAAATATTACTGTAATATAGAAAGGATTAGGGTTAAGGTTAGTGGGAGCTGAAATTAGGATCTAGAATTAGATGAGGATTACATAGTAGTAAGAATAATAAGATTGGTGACAAATATTATCCTTAATTTCTTGATTGAAAGAATATATTTACTTTCTATTGATTAAAAAGTCTATTGATTGAAAGGATATATCCTTACTTTCTATTGATTGAAGGATATCAATGTTATCGAGATTCTTAACTTATATTGTATATCCAAAATTCTATCCTAACTTTTGAACTTTTGAATTTTTAATTGATCAAAAGATATGATAAGTCATGTGCCCTAATTACAGTATATATTGTATATAGTATAATTAAATTAAAATTTATGTTAAATAATATAAAATCAATAATTTAAAAGTTAATAAAAATTTGAATTTTAATTATATTTTATAAAACATTGGTTTAAGTAATTTTTTTAATTTTATTGATAATAAATATTAATAAAAATATCATAAATTTAAAAATAATTTCAAGTTGCAATATGTTAATTTGTATTAAATATATTTAATAAAGTTTTTAATAAACCATTTTTTATTTATTAGTTTAATTTTTAAACTTTGAAAACTATTTATTATTTATTTATAATAAAAAATTTTATAATAAAAATTTTAAAGAACAAATATTAATATATTATTAAAAATATTAATATAAAAGTAGAAAAATATAATTAAAATTACAATTAATTTATAACAATTATTAAAATTTTAAAAAATAAATCAAATTATAAAAAATAAAATAACAAGTTTATCAAATTCAGATAATATAATAATAAAAGAAATTTATATTGATTGAAATTATATTATTCAAAAACTAAATTATTGTTATTTAATTAATTTATTAATAAAAATATTAATAAATCTTATTCATTTGTTATTACTTTAAAATATTAGTCAAAAAATCAGCAAATTAAATTTAGTAATAAATTAATACTAAATTTAATATATTATAACAAAAAAATTTAATATTAAATTTAACAAAAAAGTTATATATTCTATAAAAAATTTGTATATTACAAAAAAAAAATTCAATTAAAATTATAATTCCAATATACTATAATATTAAAATAGTATTAAAATTTAATAAAAGTTTAATAGATTTTATAAAATTATTAAAAAATTAAAAAATTATTTATCAAATAATTTATTACTTTTATTTTTTTTTATTTTGTTTCACTTTTATTTTTTTTCTCCTTTTATACTTACTTTTTTTTTTTCTTTAAAGATTTTAATTTACTTTTTTTAAAACTTGCTTCAATTTATCTTATCAATTTTTTATATATTTTTATATTATCTTTCTAATTTCTTAATTATTCTTCAAATATTGCTATATATACTTTTTTCGATTTGTTTCTTATAATTTAAATAATTAATAATTTTTCATATTTTGTAATTTTTATTTTTTAGATTTACCTATCAATTCTTTACTTTTTCTAATATTTTTTTTTTTAATTTTTCTTATTCAAAAATCTTTTTTAACTGCATATTTAATTTGATAAATCTTTTAGTAATATTATATCATAGCAATATAAATTATTATTATAATATTATTTATTAGTTTAAATATTTAAATTAATTTTAATTATTTATTCAAATATTTTAACAAATTTTTTAACTATAAATAATTATAATTAATATTATAATCATATGGCACAAAATATTTAACTAAGAATATTTTTTCTTGCTTTAGTAAATTTTCAAGTCAGGATATAATTTTAAAAACAAGAAATAACATCTAATAAAATATTTCTGAAATTTTTATAGAATTGTTAAAATTCTATATTATTATTATTACTTTAATACAATAGATTAATTACTTTTCAAAGGTTTCTTTAGTTAAAGATATATTATTTGTTTCTCAGTTGCTTTCAATATCTTTATATTGTAATATTTTAATTTCCTTAATTTATTAGATAATTTGTTATTAAAAAAAGCTTATTTAGATTAATTCAATTTATATATTAAAAAAGCAAATTCATTGATTTTTATAAGTTCTTTTTAACAAATATATTCAAGAAAGATATATTATTTCAAAAAAAAATTTTTTTTTGATTTTATATCTATATCTATTATAAAATCCAATTTTGTCATAAGAATTTATTATTTTAAATATTTATTTATTCTATAAAACTAAAAAGAAAACCTGTTTTATAATTAAAAATAGATAATTACAATTCTAAAAATCAATTGTAATATCTTATAATTTTACTATAATTGAATAGACTTTTTTTAAAAAGAACTAGTGATGTAGACAAATCAATATTATATATCTATCTGCACCAATACAATAATTTATAACAAATTTCAAGTTCTTATAAATCTGAAAAAATATATTTAAATATATAAGATAGCTAATAAAAGCTTGTTTACTTATTTTACTAAAATAAGTTCTATCTGTTTAATTATAATATAATAAACTTTATACTATTCAAAATTTAGTATCAAATTGAGATAAATAAATTTTTTCAAAAAAATTAAGAAACTTGTATTATTAGAATAAAAAAGTTGTGTTTTGTCATAATAGATACTTTTATTATTTTTCTACAATAAGATAATAATATACTAGTTCTTCTTCCTTTCAGAACTTTCTTGTCTTTAATAAAAAAGATATTTTTTGACTTTTTAATCATTAAAAATCAAGTTTTTATTTAAAAAAAAGTATTAATAAGAAAAAAAGAAGTGGTGATAATTTTTGAAGTTTCTTTCAAGTTGATTTAAAGAAAGTAATAAGACTTTATTAGTAAAGAAATATAAAAACTTCTTGCAAATAATTTTTTGTGTATAATTAAAAAATCAGTAAAAAGAATTAATAAAAATATTTCTTCAATATATTAATTGACTTATATATATTTATTTTTCTTTTAATAAGGTTTTCTAAATTAATCTCAATTTTTTCAAATAAATAAATCTTATTTTTTAATTATATTTATTAATTATTTTAATATTTGATAATTTTCTTTGATCTTCATTGTATGCTTTTAACTTTTCATATTATTTTCTTAATTATTATTGAAAATTAATACTTAAAGATAGTATAAATATAAAATATTATTAATTTTACTTTATTTAATTAACTATTTGTATATAATAATAATTATTTGTTACTATTTTTTAGTTTCTATTTTTTAATATATTTTTTTAATTATAATATAAAGTATTTAATTAATTAATTATTTATTTATTTATTTTGTAAAAGATTAAAATATGAAATTATAGATTTTATTAATTTATATATTAAATTTTGTAATATTTTTTTATTTATATTATTTGAATAAACTTTATTTATCTTTAATTTATATTAATTTAAAATAAATTTTATTAAGATTTTATTTTTGCTTTTTTTTTTTAGTTTTGTCTTATTTTCAATAGCTGTTTTTATCAGTTTTATCTTTTTACTAACTCTTCTAAATTGAATTTTTGATACTTTTTTAAACTTAATAATCTTTTAGATTTGGGTATACTATATCTACTATTTTAAATTATATAATTATTATAGAATTAAATTCAAATTTTATTGGTTTTATAAATTTGAGCCAAATAATAAAACTCTTTTTGCTGGTCTACATTTTTTCAGAAAAAAAATTTTTTTGAAAAAAGAGAAGTCAGTCATCCAAACAAGAGAAAACTAATATTAAAGACCACTTATTTACAAGAAACACTATAGAAACAACTAGTTATAATATAGAAATAGATAAATACTTACAAATTTTTTTTTTTTTAGGAAGAACAAATAAAGATAAAAACTGAATTACAGTAAGCTCTTGAAAGCTTAATATCAACTTTACAAAGCTCTTAACCAGGCCTGTGTAGGTTAACACCTTTCTAGATACCAAGAAGAATCTCATAAACAATAATTTAGACCAATAAATCAATCTAAACTCAAATATCTATAAAATTCAGAAGGATATCCAAGCTTTATTGACTATACAATAAAGAAGCATATATATCACAACAAACAAATTTCAATAAATACAATATCACATAAATATGTATATATATATTTTCTCAAGAAAAACAAGATCAAAAAAATATGTTATTTTTTTTTTTAATCTGGTAAAGTCCTGCCATTGAGTTTTTATTTATTCATTAATATAGACTCGTGTATGCAAATTTAATTGCAAGTCTATACATTTATAAAAGAAAAAAAAATACTATGACTCAGTATTCTATTACTGAAAATCCTGGAACTTGCTGCAGTCCACTTTGGTGAACACTAGTGTATCAAGACTCCACTAGTACTAATATTGATAAAAAAGAAAAAAAAGGGAAAATAGTTATTTTTTAGAGTTTTTTTTATTATAATGTTTGTCAATTCTATGTACAGTTTTCCAAACCTGTCCTTTAGGTTTTTTTAGATCGACTTGGGCCCGTTCTGGCTTCAGATTAGTCTCAAAGCTTTTAATAGCCTGTATTGTTAGTGAATTTGAACTTTGTGATATAGTTTACTAATTATTTATATTACTTTTGACTCATTTCTTCTGATGTTTAAGTTTTTTATTTATACTTTGACTTTTTTTCCAGTCAATTGTAATGTCACATCTAAGCTTCCAAGCTTCTCGCTTGGCTTGTCAAAACTTATGTACTGTTCCTCAGATTGCTTTCAATGCTCTAGATCTATTTTTTGTTATAGTCTTTGCTATTTGTATCATACTATATGTTATAACTCCCTTTACAATATCCTTCCATTTGATTTTGTGCCATGTTTTTATATTCTCATTATATTCTTGTATTATTTGTATTCTTTTTTATTTGTTTTGAATTGGTTCTGTCTATTTACCTTTAGCTTTTGCTGTACATTCCTTCGTTAAGACTTAAATAAAATCTTCTTAAAGTCTTATTTATATTGTACTACATTGAAAAATGTGATCATTAGTTTTTTTATACTGTTTATAAATTTTGCTATGTCATCTAGATAAATGTTGAAATATCTTTCATTTAATTTGTCCATAGTGAGTAGTTCTTCCATCCATGTTTTAATTCTAAAAAAGTGATCTATGTGATCTCTCATATTGATTGATATTGCTGTAATTACTGTTGATATTAGGAGCTCAAATATCAGGAGTTAATAGATTTCTCTAGATTTCTTCTGATTCAGCCAGTCCTGATTTCTTTGTAGTGTTTACCATTTGCTTGCTCATTTATTTTTAAGTATCTGTCTTGTTAGAGGCTTGATTTCAATATCATATTGTTTTTTATTCTATCTGGTAAATATGTTTGTTGCTGTGAATGTTTATATATTTATTGTTATGAATATTTAGGTTTGTCTATGAGGCTTGTTGAAACCAGCTGGTTTGTCTTTTCATTGCCTGGAATACTTGAGTAACTTTTAACTTTTGTTCAACTGATTGAGAGTCTTTTGGTTTTTATTAGATTCCTGATATTATTGTTGAGAATTTAATTTGGCTGGTGTAAGTTTCTTTGATGTCTCTTTGTATTGAAGACTCTCCTAAGATGTTGATTGCTGATTGACTATCTATAAGGATGGTAATTGTTTTGTTTATGCTAATGGTACTTATTGCAATCATAATGACCATTAGTTTTACTCTTATAGATAAATGAGTATTATATATTTCCACTTGAAATTCTATTATTTATTCTCTCGCTTAGATGGTTATGATCCAGCCTAGTCCCATTTTGCTTTTCTCTGGATGTCTGGTGAAAAAGTCATCAATGTAAATCCTTAGATTGTTGAGTTCTCTTAGTTCTTTTGCTATGACTGAAAACTGATCTATAAGTCTTAGGTATTTGATTAATCTGCTATATATTAGATATATCATTTTTGAGATTAGATCCATGTGAAACTGCGGCACCATCCTTAAAGTTGTTGATTCTGCTTCTCTTTTTCACAGTGCTTTCTTGATTCTCTTGGAAATAGTGTACAACCTGTTTGTCATAGGTTGTTGTTTTGTTGGTTGATCTTTATGAGGATCAACTAATTTTGAGCTTTTGTCTATTGTTACATTTACTATTTTTGTCTTTATTAATTTTACGATATATTGATCTTGCTTCTTGTATTGATTCCTCAATTGTTGATTATTTTTCTGATATCCTTTGCATTTGAAAAGGGGAAATGTTGATAGTAGTGATATTATGTGATTGGCTATGATCTTGTTTGAATCTGTCATTTTCTTTTTTCTGTATATTGCAATTTTACTATCTGATTCTGTAGCTATTCACTTGATTGTTATCTGTGACTAAGATAAAAGGATTGAAGTGTTGTTGTGGAAGCTATTATTGATATCACTGATAAGAGAGTCTGCTATATTCATATATAAGTTTTAGTTTAGGTCTATACATATGATTTGTTGTAAGTTTTGAAACTATTCAGGAGTCCTTCCCTATCTGTCTTTTCTAGTCCTAAGTTGTTGCCATGTAAGGGGTCTTGATAGGCTATCATTCATAAGCTGTTCCTTGAACATGGTTTCTTTTTTTCTCAAAGCTTGTCTGTTTCGATCATACTATTTATCTAATATGATATCTTTAATAGCTATCTTTTCTCCACTAGATACAATGCAAATTGTAATGTGATTTGTTATCTCAAATATAATACCTTGTATTTTGAGTATTTTAAGAATATCAATTGTAAGGTTCTATCATTTTTGATCAAAAAGTTGTGTCCATATAAATAACATTTACAGATTATCTAGTAAACGAATCAACAATACTCATATTTTCACATGTTCATAACAAGCTAATCAATAATAACAATATTATTATTATAACAAACATGTAAAATATAATCTAAATTCACAACACAATAACTTTAAGGTTTTTTCGCATTATTAAATTAGTAACAAGAAATAAACAAATCTTAATCACATGTTAAAAATAACAAACACAAGTTAAACCTATTAATCTATGATACATAATAAGTACAATAATTTAAACAACACAAAGATTATTATAGATCATAAAAAAACATGAAATCCACATTCCAGAAATTCTAATTAACTTATCAAACAAGTATGATAAAAAAAAAAAAACTATAACAACACAAACAATCCTCAATACAATTTCTATACAAGAAAACAATCCCAATATAGCCCCCAGTCCTACAAGATGCTCAATTTTAGATAGCATTATAGCTAAAATTCTCAATATTGATTATATAATTTTCACTAAAGCTACAATTCTAAGACAACATATTTTATACTTATGGATCCAAGGACAAGGAAAAAAAAATGATTTGTTGGCTCTTTTCTTGAAAGACAAATATATAGAATAGATAGAACAACAGAAAAAAACATATTGATAGCAACAAACAAAGCAAGAAAATATAGTTACAAGTAATTTATATTCAAGTTTGACAAAACTATCAAATAAAGAAACAGTTATAGAAATTCAACCAATATACACAATATAAGTTCTCAACAATATTGAAATAGAAATGGGTAATAAAGAAATTAAGGATCAAATGAAAATAGAGAAAATTCAAGAAGTTAAAGGAGATAATATCGCAGAGCTACAATCCTACAATACTAGAAACAGATCAAAATAAACTAGTATTAATCCATTTCATATTATCAAAAATAAAACATATAAACTGGAAACTCTAATATTTAGAATACCAGGAGAAAGTAAAAAAGAAAAAATATTATATCTTTAAAATACTCTTAGCCTATCAAAAAAACTTTAGCTATATATAAACGAATTTCTTAATGGCAATACTTGGATAATTTTTGCTTTCGAAGAAAAAGAAGATGCTTTGAATTGTTTGAAGAAAGTTAACAAAAAAGAGAATGAGAACTTTACAATAATATGTATAAGCATGGAAAAATAGAAAGAGTTGGAATTTTCATCTGATAAAAAAATCTTTAGAAAAAAAATAGAAAAAGAGAATAAAAATCTATTTGTAATCCTAATTAATACAGATCATAGCTATATATAGCAAGAAATTAAGGCAGCCTTACAGATAGATGGAAAACTTACAAATATTCATATATACAACTACTTAAGATTACAATGAAAAATCAAGACATGAATCATTTCTTATAAATAAAACAATAAGTTAAAGGATCTATAGGCAATCTCCATCAAAACAAAAGTAATAAGGGCTATTTTCACTCAATACGAATTTGCTAATCAAGAAGTTGATAAAATCAATAAAGAGTATAATGACTAATCCTTAAGACTATATGAAATATATAATACTTTTACAAGCTTATTAGTACATATCTTAAAACAAACTAAAGCAAAAGCCTATTATATATACAAAAACCTATACATGCTCAAGAGAAGTAGATATGCAGTTATACAGTATGTTTTGCAATAGCAGAAAATCTTAATAAAGTACTTAAATAGCACATCTTTCTATATAGATATAAATTTATATGAAGTGCTAAAGAATATTTCAAGATATATATAATAATAATAAAATGAAACCATAGAAAAAGTAAGTATCTCACATCAAGAGAGATATAGAAAAACAAAACACAGAACTAGTAGTATTTATCTTAAAGAAACAGATGAATCCAGTACTGATTAATATAATAATCACCTAAATAGAACAAACATTATATTCAACAAAAAGTTTATATAGAGAAAAATCTCTATAAAAAAATCTAATCCTAGATATAACATAAAAAACTCTGATTAGAATTTGAAAAAAGAATATCAAGATTCTATAGAACAAATACAAAAAATATAAGATAAGGATGCAATTAACAATCAACAACAAGAAACAATAAAGAACTGATCAATATATAA
This sequence comes from Acaulospora colombiana, assembly GCA_910592055.1. Taxonomy (NCBI): domain Eukaryota; kingdom Fungi; phylum Glomeromycota; class Glomeromycetes; order Diversisporales; family Acaulosporaceae; genus Acaulospora; species Acaulospora colombiana. The sequence continues at coordinate 9,260 of CAJVPT010000356.1, forward strand.
AAAAAAAGATATAGAATATACAACTCCAGAATCTTTAACAATGTGATCACCAAATCTAAAGCAAAACAAAACTCATTGCAACAAATTCTATATATTTTAAACAAACTAAACAGTAAAATGAGTCACATTGAAAAAAAGATTCAATATTATTCTAGATCTATAAGATGGAAAAGAGCTAATCACTCCTAAAAGTTACATTAGTTCAAATAGGAAATATCAATAAAAAATTAAACTCACAAGAAAAATCTAGTACTTCCTGGATCAAAAACAATTTCAAAAACAACAATCCAACAACAAACATATTTTTTCAAACAATCTTTATATTACTGCATAGTGCCTAAACAATTTCATCAAATTAATCAAATCAAATATCATTAACAAGAACCTTAAAGAACAAATAATATATCAGAATAATATATTGCAACTTATTATGAAAGAAACTATAATTATAGGGATATATAATATAAGAGGAATAAATATAATACTGGATTAACAGTGTTTATATAACAAGACACAAGAACTAGATATAGAAATCATGGATATCAATGAAACAAAACTGAGGAGTGAAGCAGTAGAATATATCTTCAAGTTTCAAAAGATATTTAAATTCTTCTACAGTTGTAATGCCATCAAATATAAAGGATCAGATATAGACTTTCTTATAAACAAGACATATGAAAATAAACTAAGTCAATTGAAAAAAATTGAAGATTATATTATAACAAACTTTCTCTCAAAGAAATATAAACTATAAATATATCAAATCTACTTACTATTTGAAAAGACAGAAAGTAGATAACTTCAACAAATACTACAAAAAAGAATTCTAAACAAATAATAACAGAAATTTAAGATTATTATTATGGGAGATTTTAATGCAGTAGTAAATCCAATAATAGATCAACCCCTATTTGAAAAAAAGGCAACATAACACAAAAAAGCTGAAATTGATATCTTTGACTTTTTAGAAAATTGAAACTTTACAGATATTCACAATATATGGAAATAAAATAAGAGTATATACATATGGTCTAATAATTATACTTATATTAGAATTGATTATATTTGATTTACAATTAATATCAATCAAGAAGACCTAAATGATTTTAAAACTATTTCAATAAAGTTAGTTACAAATAACATTACACTCTTCTTCTAATTAGACTAACAAATAATAACTTGTTAAGAGATAAATGGTATCAAAATCAGAAAAGAACATAAGGTAAAAAAATTACAGATCCTGTCAACTCAATATCAATGCAATAGAAAAATTTAAACAATAGGTTGAAACCAAAATAATAGAATATAATTGATTATATTTATACTCTGAAAATTTAACCTGGACCCAAACAAAACTGAATCAGGCATAACAATAACTTGAAAATATTTTTATCAAAGGTATATATAGAACTATTAAAAAGAAATAAATATATTTGATATTAGATAAGAAAAGATTTGACTTATCAGTAAATGAATAAGAATATAAAGCTTATAGGGAGATCAATAGAGTTTACTACTTATTAAAAAAAACTTATTACAATTGAGATGCAAACACTAGAAACAAACTTACATAAGCAATCAATAAACTTTACTTCTTATGTAAAGAAATAGAGAATTGGGATCTTACAGCTTCTCAGTCCTTAGAAGAAGTTCAAGTATAGCTCAAGAATATCTTTAATATCAAATACATACTAAGAATTGCCTGTAAAAAGAAAGGAAGTTTATATATCAAGAGTCAGATTAATAAAGCACTTGAAACTAGATATAAAGATCTCAAAAGCAATAAAAAATGAATGCTATACTCTTTGCTAAACTAAAAGGACTCAAAATAACCTTAGATTGGATTAAAACCAAAAATCAAAATAGAAAAAAATAATAGTTACAAATTCACAAATAATTAGACAAGTGATAAAAAACTATCACTGAAAAGCTTTCAAACAATTAAATATTAACTATGAGAGCCTTAGCACTAAATAGAAAAGAAAATATTAATCAAAAAATTGAATAAATTCAGCATGATATTTTCTTTTACAAGAAGAAATCACCATGGTAGAGATCAAGACAACACTCAGAAACCTTTCTAAAAAGAAAGCATCTGATTTATTATATATTAGTTATAAAATATTTAAAAATATAGATTCTCAAGATAAAAAGGCTCTCAAACAACTATATGATTGGATAATTAAGATGGGCCATATATCAAGGAAATGAAAAGAAAGTAACATTTATCTGATACTCAAGCTAAAACCATAGAACTATAGTTTAAGTAACACAAGATCTGTAATATTACTAAAAACAATAAGAAAATGTTTCACCAAAATACTGACCAATAGACTTGCCAGTGTATGTAAAAAGTATAAAATTCTATAAGAAACTAATTTCACTGACTTACAAGAAAAAAGTATAGCTGAATCTATTCAACTTCTATATAGTATCTGTGAAGAAGTCAAAAAAAAAAGAAAAATAAACTATGGATCCTCTTTCAGGATATAGTCAAAGCATATAATATGATCAGCCTTAAAATATTGAAAAGATTTATAAACAGAATCTGTAATTCAGTTATTAGTAAACAATTGATAATAGATCTCTTCAAAAACAAAAAATACAAAACAATTCTTTCAATAGAGCTTTCAGATTCAATTACAGCTAGTGATGAAATAGATCAAGAAAAGACAATTTTACCTCTACTTTGGAGGATTTTCTATAATTAATTATTATGCAAAATACAAGAAAACTCAAACTATGGATATATTATGATCAAATTTATATTTGACCGGTGTGTCCAAGTAAAATTGCTTTTAAAAAAACAATTTCCAAAGAAAGAATTAAAAAAGCAATTTATAAATAAAGAAATATTCAAGAATAAATTCAGCAAGAATTCTTTAAACAGTGTCATACAGTGTTTTACAAGAAATATGGTTCGCTCAGAATCCAAGTTTATTAATAAATCAAAAAAACTAAAACAATTTATTTAGTCCTAAAATCAAAAGAAAATATTCAATCTCCCAAAAGAAAACTGAAGTTATTCCTAAACTTCCAAAGTCAAGTAAAGCTATCTACAAACTTATTCTACTTTTGAATGAATTATAACTGCTTATATACTTGTAAAAATAGATTATTTGAGCCACTTGGGCCTTCTAGGCCTCCTGGGCTACCTGATCTATGGTAAATTATGGCACGTAATACATTTGATAAAGTGATCTATGCTAATTAAGTATCAATAAAAATATCAAAAAATATCAAAGAATAATTATAAATAAATAGATAAAAATGGAAATAGAATAAAGATCATGACTAAAAATAACTATCCAATGGTATTAGAGATTATTTTTATCACAATATAATGGAAAAAGAATAGATATCAGACTTTCAAAAGTCATATCTCAAAGAAAAACTTTCTTTAAGACAAGCAGAAATAGCATATATAGATGATACTACTTAGATTGTCAAATTCAAAGCTGATATGAAATATATTTTGAAAGATACTAGACAATTTTATTAAATAAATAATTTACAAATAAACAGTGAAAATTTCATCCTCCTGATCTTTAACTGGAACAATATAAACTCAGGCACAGTTTATGAAGAGATAGACAAATTAATAGTCAAGGAATTGAATAAATATGATCAAGCAAAATTCCTAAACATCTGGTTAGGAAGAAGACATAACAATTGGAATACTATTAATTTACTTAAGACAGAAATTAAAACAATAATATAGGCAATTAGTAATAAAAGCCTAACTGAAAAACATGCCAGATATATTATCAATAGAGTTCTAATCCCTCATATAGAATAACAGAATATAGATATATACTTGAATAAGAAAGTTTACAATAATCTAATAGTCATATATAAAAAAACTTTAAAAAACAAAACCTTAATTTGTAGAACAATATCAAATAGTTGTATATACAATAAACAAATTTATGGGCTCAAAAGTGTATAGGAAATCCAACTTGAAAGTTATATAACAACACTGTTTTGTTAATTAAATAATAGTGAAGCTTCAAAAATTGCAACAGTTATCTGATTTAAATAAAGTTAACTCAAATACTAGAAGCCCAAAAACATACTTGATGATCTAGTAGAAATCAAGATAATCGAGAAAAATAATTTTGCTACTGTAATTCTGGTTATAGCAAAGAAGCTATAGATTATATATAATAACTGAAAATAAAAAAAGATCTTTGATACTCAAGGAGATACCATGTCTATTAAGACAACCATAAACAATAAGAAAGAATATATAAAAGCTATTTCTTTTTTAAAAAAAAACAAAATAATGTTTCTAAATTAGCTAATCAATACACCTATACTAACAATAAGAGAATAGAGAGCAATTCAAATTCTTGTTGATACTTGTAAAGATCACATTTCAAGTTAATATATACAAATTAAAGCAAAGGTTATAGAATAACAAGATCTGCTAAAACAGTTTTACTGAATCCTAAAATGAATTGAATATGAATTTCAAATGATAAAAGTAGTCCCTAAAACTAATAAGCAGAAAATCAATTGGGAAGTTTTGATTGAAACAATAGGAACTACTATAGAAAAAGTCAAAATGCAAAACAGAAAAGTACTTTTTACACTATATCAGCTTATCTAAAATCCTATCACAAATAGTACTACTTATTATTCCCATACATTTAGACAATCAACAATTTTATACATATTTCAAATCTAGTTACTACCATAACTAAATAAACAAGAAAGTATTAAAAAAAAAATTAATTCATACTTTCAGAAAACTTCATAGATTGATAGTCTATAGTATCAAAAAACAGACCAAGTATTATATATTTATTGGGATCAAAAGAGATTAAGATATAAATAGAGAATAGAAAAGTTGAACAAATTAAATAGGCTATACAATCAGAGGAGCATATGACAGATCTAATAAAGAGTCTTAGACACAACTATAAAAAAAACGCAAAACAATTCACTTTCTTTACTGACAGATTTTATAAGCAATGTACAAAAAGCAAGGATAAACTTGAAATGGGTCTTACATAGATTCAATTTGAGAATAAGATAATAATTAATCAATTCTCAACAGGGGCAATATCATAACTATCAGCTACAAGAGCAAAAATTCTAGCCATACTTATTGAAATCTTTATAATATCCAAAAATGAAAAAGCAACTATATATATAGTTTGTTGTGTAACTATTAAGATATGGAAGACAATTCAGTCACAAAAGTTTATTTCTATAAGAAAATGGACTAAAATGATCAACTGGTTACTATGGAACTGAATCAAGAATCTAGTATGAAAAAAAAATCTTTATCTTATACTTGAAAAAATCAAGGCCTATTAAGATAATAAGTTTAATAATACAGTAGATAGATTAGAAAAATAGATCAAAAGAGAAAACTCTTTGATTTGACAACAAATATCTAATTTGAGTCAACAATAGTAATCTGGAAGGAACATACTATTGATATTAGTATTAGAGATTTACTTAAAAAATAGAACATAAAAAAAATAGAGAAAACTTTTTCTATTGATTCTCTAACTACACATAAAAAAAATATTTGCAAGAAGTTTTATACTTCTTGCTAATAAAATCTTTATACTTTTATTAAAACAACTTAAAGCTTGTCTTTACTTATTTCTTTTACTCTTCCTTGCTTGTTTATAAACTTCTTTGAATAAAAACTTGGATCTCTAGTGGCCTGAAAAGACTTAAGTATAACTTTTTCTAGTAAGGGCAAAAAGGTTTTAGAAAGTAAAAGAACTAACAAGTAGAGTGTTATTTTACAGAGCTGAAAGTAATAAGAAATAAAGACTTTATTAATAGAGGAAGGCTCATTATTCACCTTTTTATATATTGTCTTATACTCTCTTAAAGTATTTATTGTTTTTCACAATTTTTTTGAGGGATTTTTCCTACCTCAGTTTGATCCTAAATTTCTAGTAGCACAATATCATCTAATATCTAATTGGTTGATACAAAACACATTAATAGCTGAATGTAAATAAGTTATCTTACATGTTTCAATAATGTCATTGGTAATTTAAATAGTTGATTGGTATCTTATGTTCACATCACTTTTTTAATTGAGTTAATCTATAGATTGAGTTCTATAAGGTTAATAAGATACAAGTAACAAGTTCCCAAATAATGAAAAAGCTGTTATTTATTTAAGTTGAGATTTTTTTCTCCTATTATTTTGATCTGGCAAAGTTCAAAACCAAGGTTTTCTTTTTATTCCAGTCAAGTAATAAGACTGAATAATTTCTAGTTTTTGCTAAGCTTTAACTTTTTGATTATAGTTAAGCAATCGATGAGAATCCATCACTTTCAAGATCCTCCCACTATTATAAGACAAAATGATTATTGGAGAATCTGATTTTTTGGGTAATAAAAGATGTATGCCAGTAAAATTTTTTTTACTAGGGATGACTGTTAGAAGATATTATATTGAAATAACATAATCCAGTTCCTATTAGGTCACATAAGAACCTAGGTTTATCATAAGTCATCTTTCTACAGCAGATGGATAAAAAATCATTGTTTAAGAAGGTTGAGACTAAGTGTATTCTAGAAGTAAAGACTTCTATTAGATGATAAAGTTTTCTCAGACAGTACATAAGAAGAAAATCAAAATCAAGAATATGTTAGTTCTTTCGATAGTCAAGAAAAAAAAGAATATTCCAATCAGGTATTTCTTATTGAGAAGAGATCTTGAGAAACAAGTTTTTGAAAGAAGCTAAATTTGCTTTTAGATTTTTTAATAAAATCTTGAATTGTTTTCTTTCTTTTATTTATATACTTCTTTTTTTCCTAACTTGGTAATTTATTGATTTTTAGATTAATCAATAGTAATAAACTATTGATAATAATTTTAATAGATAGAAATTAATTCAATTATATTAAAGAAATATAATATTATTTATAAAATCTGATTTATAGTACTTATGTATAACAGTGAGTTGATTACTTTGTGAAAATCTATAAATTATTATAGATTTGATTTTAATTTCTTAATAAAGACAAGCCATTATAGTATATTGCAAATTACAAAAAAAAAATATAATAAATGTAAATATGGTTTTTTTATTAATCTTTTATTTATATACAAAAAAGATATTTGAAAAAAGTTTTATATTTTATATAAATAAAGTCTTATTACTTTTCTTAGAACTAACTTTAAAAGTTGTTTTTACTTCCTTTTTCTTATTTATATTCTTTTTCAAACAAAAGCTTAATTTTTAATAATTAAAAAAAATCAAAAAAAAATTTTTTTTACTTATAGTAAAAAAGTTTGAAAAGAAAAATAAATTAATAGTAAATTATTAAAAACTTATTTCTTAAAGCAAAAGTGTATATAGAGATTATATTTAATGAAAAAATATATAAAAAAAAGTTTAAATCTTAAAAACTTATTTATTTTTTTATTTTTTTTATAAATATTTATTTTTAAACTTTTTAAAAAATTTTGCTTATTTCAATTTGATCCTAAATTTTGAAGTAATATAGTTTTTATTAAAAATAATCAATTAATGCAAAACATATTAATAGTAAAATATAAACAAACTCTTACTAATTATAATATATATTTTAGTAATGTTATTAATAATAATTGATATTTTATTTTTATTTATTTTTTTAATTAAGTTAATCTATAAATTAAGTTTTATTATATACTCTTTTCATTGATCCTCTGACCACACACAAAAAAGACATTCACAGAAGTCCTATCACTTCTATACTAACAAAGTCTTAACACTTTCTTTAAACCAACCTGAAGGGGCTTCCTTCAGGACTCCATCATCTCCCTCTATATTGTCTACAATCTTCTTCCAACAACTCTGAACTCTCATGGCCTGCAAAGTCCCGCACTCACCTTGACTACCAATGGCAAGAAAGTTCCTCAAGAGAGAAGAACTAACAGCAAAGTACTTGTCACCTATCAGCTAAAATGGAGGAACAAAATAGTATCTGCGAGAGGGTTTCTTCCATTCAAAGGACTCATTTTTTACCTTTCAAATGGTTGTATGTTCTCTTAGAGCTACCACTTTTCACGACTTTTTGGAGAATTTTGTCTATTCCAGCTTGACCCTGAAATTTTGAGTAGCACGAATTCCACTGATTCCAGTTGGTCGATATGAAATGCGTTGAACAAGATTAATAAACAAGCTCTTATTGACCACCTCATGTGTCTGAATACATTTTCTCAGCTCCATAAGAACCTGAGATCCACCATAAGTCATATGCTCTGGTGCGGGTGGATATAGAATATAGCAATCTCCTAAATTATTGACCATTAAGGAAGAGTAAACAAGCCCATGGACTATATACAGTATAAAGATGAACCTGACCACCCACAAAAACACAAGGGTTATATAAAATAGTTTCTCAATAGATAGGTAATAGGAGTTCTATGACATAAGACCATGCCCTATTCAAGATATAGGATAGATTCAAATTTTTTCTTTTTTCTTTATAGCACTAACAAGGTCTTCAGACCTTGTATAAGAAATCCCCAACACCAGTGGTGCTGGGCATCTTAGACAAGTTCTTGACATATTAGTTTTCCTCAAAAGAGTAACAATAAGCTGTCCTGTAGAATCCCCTAAGAAGTATCAGTTTGTGATGAGTGAGTATAATTTGTGATCCACTAGTTTAGTAGCATACATCCATCTCCTTTCAACTTTTTTAAGGGTTAAGAGTAATTTTATACTAGACGGTAATATAGTTTCCCTATTCTGGTTGGATGAGACATAAATAGATACCCTTTGTACTATTTGTTGATCTGTAAATCCTTAGACAGTATGTGTAACTATTAATCCCGGTTGTCCCTAAAATGTATCTTAATAATTAATAAAGGAATCAACCTAATGCAAGGATAAGCTAGCATTTTTAAAAAAAAATTAAGTTTTATAATATTAATAAAATATAAGTAACAAGTTTTTAAAATAAAACTTTTTTCATTGATTTTTTAATTATAAATAAAAAAAATGTTCATAAGAAGTTTTTTTACTTCTTTGATAATAAAGTTTAATATTTCATTAAAATAACTTAAAGTATGACTTGAAAAATCATTTCTATTTTTTTCTCTATTTACTAATTACTTTATTCAAAAACTTGACTCCTGATAGCTAAGAAAAGTCAAGTAACATCTTAATAACAATAGCAAAAAAGTTCTTAAAGAAAAAAAAAACAACTTTAAATATTTAAAAATTATTTTAACTTTTAAACTAAGAGATTACAAAGGTTTTGTTATTATAAAAAACTTATTTTCATTTTTTTTGATTATTTAAGTTTTCTTAAAACTTTTATTTTATAATATTCTGAAAATTTTATCTATTTCAATTTGATTCTAAATTTTAGGTAGCACAAATTTTCACCAAGATAATTGATTAATACAAAATATATTAGTTTTTAAAATATAAATAAACCCATATTACATATCATTAGTAATTAAAAAAATATCAGAAAAATATTTATCTTTTAGAAATCCAAGTTTCTTAAAAAAGATATTTATAATATCAAAAGATCAAGAGATAAATAATATGAATTACAAATTTTTATTTTTTTTTAAAGTTTTTTAGATAATAACAAAACTTTAATGAACAAAAGCTAAGATTTGAATGCTTTTCTTGAAATATCTCAAACTGATACTTATTTAAATAAAAGATCAACTGGATTAACTCATTTGATGCTACAGATAATGACAAAAAATTTTTCTTTTAAGACTCAAGAAAAGCAAGAAGACTATCTCAATTAAGCAGATCCCTTTTAAAAAAAAGATTAATTTTAATTGCCAAAAAAGTTAAAAAATAAATTACTATATAATCTTTTTATCAATACAATTTAATTTTGATTTTATAATTTTTTAAAAATCCTATTTTATATAACCAAACCAAGTTTAATATAATTGATATTAAAAGTCAATCAATGATTATATAAAATATACTTATAGAAATTTGAATCAAAAGAAATTTCTTTAATAGTTGTCTTTATATTGAAAAATAATACATATTTATATATTTAATTTAGATACTATATTATAAAATATCAAATTTTAATTATAAGCTTTCAAAAACTTACGAATTTTGATTTGATTTCGAAATTATACTTGAAATCAAAAAATTTTTTATTAAAATATTTAAAAAGTACAGAAGTAAAAGATGCAGTATTGAAAATAAAAATTGAATACCTTATGCCAGTACTCACCCCCCTCTGCTCTGTATATATACATTATTTATTACAAGTAACAAATATTTGAACAATGATTGATTATGTAAAGAAAACTATGATTTGATGTAAACGTGAAAATTTCTTCAATGCTAGTTTGTAAACAATGAATTTTAATACAAATAAAGATTCTTGATGTTAAAATCAATTACCGTGGTAAATAATAACCAGATTTCGATCAAAAAAAAAAAAAAATAATAATAATAAAGTAAATATAAATTTATACCCCTAACCAGTCTAAATAAATATATAAATATATAACAATTCAGCCCCATGTATATTGGAATTATTGTGTAGTGCTCCGATTGCGATTAAGTGACCATCCTTTTAGAGTCATGCGCCTCTCGTTAATGCGTTCTTTGAGCGTATTACTATGTTTAATCGTTGGCATTAATGTAATAGTGTCGCCATTAGGACTTTGCAGACCGTTGCTTCCTTCCGATGACCCAGAAACACGTTTAGTATGCAAGGTCGGGGTGCTAGAATAATTTCCTTGTATGTTCAGAGAACTTCTTGAATTAAGTGTTGCAGCCATTGCTACTCGTGTTATAGTTGAAGAGTTTGGAGATGACGTAGGCGAATTTGGTGATACGGGTTCGGCACTTAGCGGTGAGGTTCCATGTAATGAAGGAGCTCGGTAAAATTTGTTGATGCTTAATGGGGGGAGGAAAAACGGTGATGAAGGTTGTAAGGAAATATGTTCAGTTCGGTTCGGTGCTGCCGTCTTTGGCGTCGATTGAGCCTTTGATTTTTTGCGTTCGGCTAATCGGTAAATCTCTTCCGAAAAATTCCTATGGAAGACTAGAAAACATAATAAAATTATTAAAATGCACGTAAATCCTCGAACGATGAATTTTGTAGCAAAAGAGTTACTTGCATTTGACGAGTGTGTCATGAAGCGGGCGCATTTCGTTGGAAACAAGGCGTTCGTGTATATTAAGACACCTATCAATAATGCGAACCTTTAAAATGTGAAAAGGAAAGATCGTTAATTAAAGAGTAAAGATTTGAAGTTATTTAAATCCTAAATAATAAGATGTTAGGTCACCTGTTCTTCAATTGCTTCCTTCAATTGTTCTACGAAAGCTTCTTTATCAGGATTTGACTCCAAGAAGTCTTTACTGAAAAATGCCTTCTTATACATTAACACCCCACCATTGACTGGCGCATCAACAGCACCATTTAATGACATAGACAATGGATTGGTGTTCACTTTATCCCCCCCTTTCGAAGTAAGATATGCGCTATATTTGGTTTCAAGAGTCAACAGTTCACGGTTTTTTGTCTTCATAGCGGAAACCGCGTTCTCGATTGGTGACACTTCAATGACAGTGGTCTGGATAATCTCCGATCTTCGAAGCACGGTGGGAAAGTAATCCTCGGATATCATAATAGTCTTTTCAGTCCATAAATTCAAAAATTCATTAGATGACTTTACACCATCTGGATTCTTATTTACCGGTCTTGAATAACTAAAGGTATTTATAGAATTATGCTCATAGTAACTACGAATTGAAGACGGGACATCTCCATTGAAAACGGGAACATTTCTGTCAGGTTCTGGTGTTACCGCAACCACCTGCAGAAACTGTCCATCTCCATAAAGAATATCATCTGTTGGCGGACTACTTGATTTCATCAATTGAGCCTGAGGATGCTTGTTTTGCATACGTTCACAAAATGCCCCAATCTTTTCCCATTCATATCCCCGGTATATGAACTGACGGTTTTGCAAACTCGCCGGGAATCCTCGACCGTAGAAACCAACTCGGAAATATTCACTGAAATACCTTTCCTTTTTTATTATATTCTCGTGTAGCACTGCTTGCTGTTTAAGAATGTTGCTGAGGCGTTGGTAATCATAGGTCGTGTATTCAAAGTGTCGAGCCAATTCCTTGCAGATTTCAATGCCACACTCCCATGCTCTACCTTTAACAAAATAGTCCAAAATCTGTATGTACAATCTTTCCTTCCGATCAAATTGAGATTGTTTGGGGAAATCCATTTCAGGCAACGCTTCGACCTCGGAGCGTGGATTCCATTCATATAAATTGGAATGCAACTTAAGTGTTAAGGCAGCTTCAACAAAGTTACGACTATTAACCTGCATCTGTACCAGTTGGTGAACGTATTTGATATATATCTGATCGCGTTCAATGGATTTTATAAACTTCATCAATTTAAGGGTGCACATTATGCGATCGTCTTGGTATTCTTCGCCTTCAGGTAACTCGCGGACTCCAAGCAAAAGTTCCAGGAATTCACTCAATGAATCCAGGAATTTAATGACAATCTGCTTCAAGGAAGCATCAACCGTTGCTTCTTCGAATAATCTTCGTAATTGAGCTATAAAATAGGTGCGAGAAACTTCATCACCTTTATTTTCCGACATAAATAATCTATCCAGTAAGTCTATTATGCCCGATTCCATCTGTTTAAAATCTTCTTCCAAAGTATATTGCGTGACAATCATGCTAAATAAAACTTTAATCGCCGCAGAACGCAATTCATCATGATGGGATAAACACAACTCCAAAATTGGTCCCAGTAAAACATTTATAAAGCGAGATTGATATCCTCCCATTTTTCCATCTTTACCCTGTTCCCACCCAATAGCATCCCATAATGTTGATAGCAATTTAGCCCCACGGCCCCGAAGATCACCGGCTAGCCGCCATATTGCACGACGTTTCTGTGGCGTGAAATTTTCTATAACTAGGTGTTCGCTGGTAAGCAAACACAACAGGCAATTAAAGTACTCTTGCCAAAGTTGTTCATTGAAAGTGTCTGGTGCCTCCTTGTCAGGAATATAATTCTTTTCCATCAAAGATGATGCGGGTTCAAGAAATTTTAAGAATACCTTATGAGCCATTATGTTCATATTCAGCCAAGTATCCGAGAAAGCTTCATTCCTTAAAACGGATCTCGCCACCTGGAATAATAAAATCAGGAATTCTGCGGTCGCGTCATGTCCTTCTCGATAATATGTCGAAAGTAGATGCTCTTTTATGTTATCTTGCGACAACAAAAACAGAATTTGCAAGATTACAGCAGATATTTCTCCCAACCCAACAGAGTTTGAATATTGCTGTTGGTTGAATGGAATAAATGGAAATTCTTTTGCAAATCTAGCTTGCCCTGGTGTGATCGTCTGGTTTGCGCTGGAAAACGTGTATGCAAGCGAAAACATAGATGAGGGCAGTATGAGACTGCTTCGATCTCTTTTCTGGTTTAATTCGTCATTGGTTATGTGCAATTCTCTGTAAGATTCACATATTTTCATCATGAGAGGAAAGATTACTTGTACATTCTCGATTTCTCTTTCAATTACTTCTTTATCGGTTGACCTCTCAATGGTACTTTGAAGGCTCTCTAACATGACAGCAATAATAATGACGCACAATCGGATGCCATCCTGCCATTGTATTCTTGCAGCGTAAGCGTCAGCGTTTTGTTTTCCGATTTTCTCCCATTTTCCCATATGATCTATCACCCATTCTACAACTCTGCGTAAAAGTGTAGCGCGAGATTCTGGATTTTCAAACAGTGAACCTCGACAAAACTGAAGAATGACTAACAATTTATATACCAAAAGTTTACCCTTGGGCAATCTCACAGACTCGGTAAAGCGGATGGCAATTTGCACTAGATCATCCGGTGCGAAGCATTTGCTTAGATCCGAAAATATTGAAGCAAAATGCTGCAGTGCTAACGTTTGTGTACCAATTATCGATTGTGGCGTCGTTATGGACATGAGCTTATCTATGCTTTTGAAGAGTGTAAAAAGATCTTTTTTAAACTGTTCCTCAACATAATTCCCCGACAGTCCAATGTCTAATTCTTTATTTCGCTGAAGTTCTCGAGATCGTAGAATTATTTTAAAGATGTATTTCCATACTTTTATTGCGGACCGCAGATTTTGGGCATTATCAGAATTTGTTGGGTTCGAAATAAGGCGATTCATCGAACGGATTAGATGGGAGGACGCGGGGGCACAAGAAAAATGTTTATCGATGTAAACATCAAGCACAGGTCGGAAATTCATAAACCTTCGGTCAGAGACTATACCGAGTATTGTTACTAGGGCATTGAAAATTAAATCATCCAGTTCTCCTTGCTGATTTATTGTCGAAATGAGTATCCCGAAAAGTGCGTCAAATATATCTTGCAGGAACTTGACTATTTCGACCTCGCCAACAAAAGTGAATTTTTTCAAGACAGACATCATTTCATTTTCATCAGAAATGAGCTGTTTCTCCCAGTTCAGTAGCTTGAGAAGGACTTCATTCTGAGTGTATCTTGTAGAGCATAAGAACGACAATATTGAAACGGTGTCTTTGGAAGATGTCGCAAATTTGTTATTCGAATGCGAGCTAGCAAGAGAACTCACGGATGCTACATCCGAAACTGTTGCCGAGGGCGTCCATGGATGCTTTAAGTACGCAGATGGGTGAATCAACTGTTTATCATATTTAAATAAAGTAAGGCAATGCTTTCCATCGCTAATAAATGTACAATTCTCTGGAAATAAAGGCATATAAGCGAACGCAAATATCTTATCTTCTTTCTTGTCCTTCGTTGACCGATGACGAAAGGTGAGAAATAGATGAGCTTGCTCGAAGGATTCCTCGGGTATATTCAATTTAATTAATTCTCCCCACGTCGGATTGTTGGAGTGATAAAAAACGAGAGATTCAAATTGCGTCATTCGCGGTTCACCAGATCCTTGAGATATCACATTTTCCAATGTTTCACCCGTATTTAATCTAACCTCTATCGTCGCTTGAATATTTTTCGCGGTCGCCGTGCGTCCCTGAGTAAAATCTCCGGACAATAATCGAATATAGATCTCGTTTCGAGTATCCCCCGGAAACACGACATCCGCAAAACCAAGACGAGAAGTAATAGGAATATCTTGAAGCAACGCAAGATTTTCTTTGATTATAGTTGCTGTCTCCCCATAATAAGGACGTATCGAGACGCTCACCATCTCAGCACGTGGAGATTTTTCATACTCTTTGATACGATCGTAAATAATGTCTTCGTGCAATGTAGAAAAAGTTGATTCTTGTGAAGATACGTAAATGTGCATCACATGTTCACTCATAGTTTCCTTCTCTTTTCCCTGAAAAAGATGGCTAATATCGAGAACAGCACAACCAAAGGGTCTGCGAAATGTTTGTGGCGCAAGTTTTGATTGTTCGATATGTTCTGATTCCTTCGATGATTTTGTAAACCGTGAAGTCATTGAACTGCTTTCTTTGGGTAATTCTTTATCTCTATCAGTCATTTTCATACTTCCAGTTCTGACAATTCGGCAAAGTAAATAAATTTGTTCCTGAATATCATGAGGAGAAAGATCAGTAAAAATTGTTCGCATTTTTCCTATCTTGGACTCATCCTTGGGAACACCGTTATGATTGAGTACAATAAAGTATTCCTCTGTAATAAATTGGCCATTTGCCTTTGTATATAATGAAAAGTAAAGTTCGGTGTATTCTCCAGGTGCTGAAATAGACGCGACCCAAGCTTTTAAATCCAAAAATATGTGATAAAACTTTGGTGCATGAGTTCCTGTATCCGTAATCGTGGAGGGAGACTGTAATTGTTGCAAGTTTGGAGTTAATATTGTGGGGCTTGTAATTAACTGATCTGATTTTGACTTGTCCATGTTCATGAGAGACCATTGTGCTTGTAACTGGTAAAGTCGAATTGCTGATATGTTCGTTTCGTCAGCAAGAAAACCTTTCTCTGGATCTCGGACAATAATATCCAGGCCTTGAATTACGTTTCCAGATACAAGTTTATTGATAAGCTCCTTTCGTAATTTGTTCAATTCATCTTGTGACAGCGTTTGAGCTAAGAGTTGACGTCGGCCTTGTAATAAATTATCTATTTGATCTTTAACAATTCGAAACATATCGTATTTCCTTTCCTCCAAATATTTTGGTAAAAGGCTACTCCATTCTCTCACGGTGCTAGCAATCTCATCAATTAGTGGTTCACTTTTTCCACTGATTGTATCATCTCCACACTTGAGTGACGGTATGGGTGGGGGAAGTCGCGTGGCCTTCTCCGATGATAAAGATGCAGCATCGTTGGTTTTCGATTCCTCAGCTTGTAATTCCAAGTTGTCCAAATATTCCTTGACATAGACATGATTCTTAGGAAAGATTCCAACATAAACTTGGGGTTCTTCTGTCTGCCGTAATTGAGAGACAACATATCCACGATACCATGCGCCTTGCTCTTCAAAAACATAAACCTCGTCTCCAACCTCAAGCGTTACTTGATAGGAAGCGACGGACGAAATCGAATTAGTAGAAGTTATTGATGCAGTGTCAGAAATGGTGCTTCCAGCATTTTCGGGTACCGCCTCTCCTTTGGTTGAATCCAAAGAATTTGATTGTTCCACTGGCGTGAATGGGTATACGGCAAAACCATAACCGAATTTTGATAAAGGTGCCCAGCAAATAGTGTTTTTAGAATTTTCCATTTTTATAAAATGTTAAAGAGAGTGATGGTTGATCGAAGGTCATGTACGTATAAATGAACGGGATGACTATTGGATCTGTGATGAACGTTTCGTGGCTGGAGTTGGATTTCGTTATAACGCAAAGACAACCTTTTGAAAATAATAGTTTTTTCAAATAAAAATAAAGAGAGAAAGGAAGGTGAGAGTGAATAGCGTTAAGGTTATAAATGATAATGCAAAAAAGTTGTTTCTGAAAATATGTCGAAAAAAGCTTACTCTACCTGCAGGGTGACTCGCACCACTTTTGGTTCTCGGTGGTCGATGGCAAAATATTAAATTCAAATTTAGTTAAAAACGGTTATAATCTAAAAAATCCCGATTACCATTAATTGTCTGCCCAAAGATTTTTCCGGTGACACAACAATATTCAATTTAGAATTTCACGTCAATATAAATTGTAATTTGATTTGATGCATGAATTGTACACTAATCATTGAACGTTGATCTAGCGAATCCGTATTTTAGAAGACGAGTAGCATACACATTTGTTTTCTTTGTGTCTTTAGTGGCGTATAAAATATACAAAATAAGAAATTCATCTCAACTTAGGCTTTGGATTTCGTAGTTAGAATATTTTATGTTACAGGAAATTTTAGCAAACATCTTTTTGGATGCAAGAAAAACCGGTTTTAATTTCAAAGAAATTCAATTGTATACATATTTGTTGAAACAAATTTTTTCATTATCCAATTAAAATAGATTTTTCTATCAGATACGACGATGTATATCTCTTATTTGTCAAATAAATAATTTGTTTACTAATTTAAAGAATTGAATACAATATGGAACATTCAAAAACCGAAGTATATAAATTGATTGATTATGCTGCAACTTTAGAATAAAATTAATAAAAAAGGTATTTTAAATATAAAAATTAATAAATATGTTTTGAAAAAATATTTAAATAAATTAAAAAAATTATTTATAGATTTATATTATGACACATGCTATAATACTTTTCAAGTCTCTTAATTCAAATTTATCAAAAGATTATTATTTTATATAAAACTTTTGATTGTTTATTTTTTTTTTTTATAAGCAAAGCCAATCAATTTTATTAAATGAGATTAGTAGACAAAAGTTATATAAATTAATTTTTTTTTTTTTTTTAAAACCCTCTGTCAGGCTAGGTATATGTACTTTATTAAATATATAGTATATATATTTTATATTGAAAAATGTATTGCTAAAGTTAAGTCTCTACCTAACTCTCTTATCTCTATTTTAAAAATTATTAAAATTCTAAGTGCAACTTTAGAAGTGATTTATTGCTTCATTAGTAGTTCAGGTAAAGATCCTTTCAACTATTAACTTCATTGTTTGCAGGTTATTACTACAAATTATTCTGCGAGATTCTAATAGAGCTTAAAACCTAACCATTTTATTTCATACTTTATTCTTTTTGTTAGAATTTTTTGAAGACTTTTATTTTTGAGGTTTTCTTTTTCCAGTAATAGATTTCTTTTTTTCAAGAATACAGTTTTCTAGCCTAAAAAAAAGAAGATCTTCTTGTCTTATTCTCTCTATCAATTTTTTGTGTTTGTTTCCATTCAATTATTTTTCATATTTTTTGTTTCAAACTTCTTTTTGAACTTGATTATAGATTCTTTTTTGTATTTTTATTATCCACTTTTTTGTTATTCTTTTTATATATTTACCTTGATATTTTAGATCTACTATTTCTAGAATAATATCTGTTTTTATAAGATTAATACAAAAACTTAGTGTATTTTGATTGGTTTTAGAAACCTATTCTATTACTTTTAATATTCACTTGTCAAACTCTTCTATTTCTTCTTAGTTATCGATAATCAACCTAAGATTTTTCTATTTAATCTCTTCCTTTTTTTCCTATAGTAGTTCTTTAAAATTTTTAATAATTTTATTTACTTCTTTATTTCATGTCTCTTATAGCTAGTCCTTATAGATTGAATATTTTAACAATTGTTCTATGGTTTTATCTATTTGATTATATGTAATATATTTCATTTGCTTATATAGATCCAGTCTACTTAAGATCAACTTACTTAGGATAGGTGACTTATCATTGACCAGATTAATAAGAAAACTTCTTTGTTGGGATTGTTTAAAAGATATATCCCATATGTACCTATTTTTAATTCTTTCCTATATTAGGTTCTATATATGAATCCAATATTCTGAAATCTGATAATTCTATTTTTTTTTCATTCTATTTTGCTATGTTTACTGATAGGCTATTGTCTCATTATCAATGTTTTTAATAAACTACCTAACTAGATTATCTAAAATCATCTTTTGTCACTTTATTTCAATAATAATTTTATGTAAAGTGAAATCTTTTTATTCAATTAATGAAAATTTTAAAGTTTCCTTAGCTAAGGTATCTGCTTTTTCATTATAAGGATAATTTAGATATAACTTAACTTTTGTAAGCTTTGGATTTATATATATTTTTTTATTAGTTTTACTATATATACCTAAAGAAACCAATTTTTTTTTGAACCATCTCTTATATGTCCTTCTTAGATCTTCTTTTTCTAAGGATTTTTATTTGAAAATACATGACTAATTACTATAAAGATCTCTATCATACTTTCAATTGAAACTATCAAAAATATTGTTATGATTGCTATCAATTCAACTTCTGTGAATAAGGGTCAATTGTTTACTTCTATTTGAAACTTGCTTTTTTTTTCTTCTTTTTCAATCTGAATCCAAGCTGGTTCCATCTTTATTTTTTCTTTACTATAATTAATAAATAATCTATCAGAATAGAAGATTAGCTTTTCTTTAGATTTAAGATTATATTGAAGTATATCTATTAGATAATCTTAATATATTCCTTCTCTAATATTTTTTTTGATAATAGATTCTTCCCAGGTTTCGATGTTCATATGATTTACTCTATTACTTTGGATCTTGAAAGAGCTTTGATCACTGTAAATTACTTCTTTAATTCTTTTTTCAAGTGCCAACCTATAATTGGAAATTTTTAAATCTTACGTTCTTTTGATGAACTTTCTTATATTAAAGTATAGTACTGCATATATCTCTCCTATTCCTCTTTCTATGATATAGTCACCATTTAGTGTTATGCTTTCAAAATATCCTGGATATTTTTATATATTAGTCTTCTAGTTATTATTGATATTACAACTGATAAAGTACTTTACTATCACAATGTTTCTCTCTTTTTCTTGTCTTAATTTTTTTCAAGTTGCTTGATTTCTTTTGCTTCTCATTACTATTCACAATTTTTTCTACTTGTCTTGAATAGATTCTATTTTGAAATATTCTAGTTCATATTTTATATAATTTTCTTTTTAGGATCTTATGAGCTGCTTTAGTTATTTTTCTGAAAGATTTTTGACTATAATTTGAAACTATTCTGATATAGATTCTTTATTTGTATCTTGCAGGAGCTAAACTATTTACCAATCTCTTATTTTTTCTGTTTCTTAATCAATTAACTGGTCCAGATATATTAATTGATTGTTTCTGAGTGATAGTATAGCTTTTTTATATTTTTCTAATGCAAGATATTCTCCAATTCAAATGTTTCTCTTTTTTCATTCAAAGATATCTTGTCATTTTCAATTATGAAATGTTATTCCCATATCTTTAGCAATTTTAATCACTTGAAATGTAAAGTTGCCTTTGTCTATTAAATAATTTAAGGATTTGCAGATTAATAAATTGAGTGGTTCTCAATTTTTTATCTGTACTTATTTAAGTCTAATGATTATTGTAATTTCTACTCATTTAGGATTATTTAGTTTGTTGCAAAGTCCTATTACTTGACTTTCTTTTTGTAGCATCCAAACATTTTCAAATTATGGATCTTTGGATAATGAATTATGCTATTGAACATAGATCTATATAAACTATTCTTATTCTTGAAAAGTTTTTTGTAAGCTGTTATTAAGATATTATATATTTTCCAAAATAGTATACTATATTGCATTTTAAATTCTATTCTAGATATTAATACTCTATTTAAAATATACAGTAAAGTGCTTGTTTGTCTATCACCTTTTTATGTTTAAGGACTCTCGTAATTAAATTAACTTCTTTAAACACTTGTTCTTTAAGCTATATTACCATTTTTTGATTGCACATCCAGATTTCTAAGAATATAACCTGTTTTGTTTTATTAAGCTCTTTAATTAATTCTTTTTCAGTATTTACTTTTACTTCTTCTAAATAGCAATTAAAATTGTTAATAGTAATCAAAACTAATTTGTTGCCATTTATTTGAAAATTATTAACTTTGTAGAATATTCTTATAGTTTTCAATATCATTTTCATATTCTTTTTAGATCTTGCTATTCATGCTATATTATTCATAAAGGCTATAGCTGCATGCCTTGATTTTAGCTTTCTTGTAATCTGTTTTTTTAGATCAGGGTTCTATGTAACTGACATTTTGTATCCTCTTTGTGTATCATTCTAGATTTTATAAAGTAGAGGATTATAAGAAATTCTCCATAATAGAGGTGAGATAGTTTCTTCTTAATTAATTCTGTCTCCAGTTACTATTGATTCTATGAGATCATTTTCAAATATAACTCCAAATTCTCTATTTTTAAAAAGGCTCATTATATTCTTTATAAAACCTTTTGAAGCTTTGATTTTTTATATTACTTTTACTAGTATATCTAGACTAATTGTATCATATGCTTTTATAGTATCTTGAAAAAGTATTTACAGTTCCTTTTTGTTTTCTCTGGCATCTTTACAAATATTGTTAAGAATCTGAATTGGTTTTGTTGTACTTTCTCCTAGTAGCCTTGCATAGTTTGATTCTTTTAAAATATTATTGTTTATAAATATTTTCTATTCTATTAGTAAGGATTTTGATGAAACACTTTCTTGTAATCTCTAGTAAAACAATAGATCTAGTATTTGAAAGTTTACAATCTCAAGTTTTAGGTTCAGCTATAGAATTTATATGATTCTGTTTTCAATATTTCAGAGTAACTTCCTATATTAATAAGTTATTTAACATTCTTCTTAAGAAATCTTTTCTTTCTTAACTTAATTTTTTTAGTATTTTGTAACTGATTTGAGATTTTTCTGAAGTTTTATTATTAGAAAGTGTCTTTAGTATTTCACTTAGTTCTTTTTATAAAATTGGCTCAAGTAGTTTATTGTATCAGGTTGTTTGAATATATTCTCTTGATTTGTATTCTTCTTTTCAATTTCTGATAAACTTTTATAGCTAGTATTTCTTTTTCTGAAGGTCTTATAATAATACCATCCTATTTCCTTTTCTATTTTATATTTTTGTATTGTGATGTATTTATTATTATTCTACTTAATCTTAATTCTATCTAATATTATTTTATTTCTTGTTCAATTTATTAGAAAGTTAACTATACATCTTTAATTGTTTCTCGGATTATCACATTTCTATTTCAGAGTGGTTTTAATATCATCTCTTGTTTTTCTAACTTTTAATTTTTGATATATGAATTTAAGACCTTCTATAGTATCTTGAATATCTTTTTTCAAAGATTTCTATAACATATTAAAGATACTATATTGAATACAATAGTTCTTAATCTGATGACTTGAACTATATATATTATTATATTTTTATATAGCTAAACTAAGGATCTATAACTTATGATATACTGTATTTTAAAAAAAAACTCTTTCTGCAAATCCCTCAGATCCTTAAAAATTTCCTTTTTAGGCAATTCACTTAAGGAAAGAGAAATATCTATAATTCAAGACATATATTCTTGCAACACTAGCATACAACAGTCATTCTAGCACAAGACAACATTTCGTGTACAGCTCTAAAGCAGTAAATTGTTGGAAAATACATACATACAGCAACAACTTTAACTTTTTCTTCTTTTTCAAGAAGAAGGAAAGAAACCAACATAAACTGATTCACAGTCAGAAAAGGGGAGCCAATATCAACTTCACAG
>CAJVPT010000357.1:0-31918 GCA_910592055.1 Acaulospora colombiana
ACTTCAAGTTGTTTTAATGAAAGTATTAAGACTTTATTAGTAAAGAAGTATAAAAACTTCTTGTGATATCTTTTTTATGTGTGGTCAGAGGATTAGTGGAAAGAGATTTGATAAATTCTATTAATATATAATAGATTAAAATAATAATAATAATAATAATTTCAATTATAATGATATCAACGAATAATAAAAAAAAAACTCTTTCTATTGATTCTCTTATTACACATAAAAAAGATGTTTACAAGAAGTTTTTATACTTCTTTGCAAATAAAGTCTTAATACTTTCCTTAAAACAACTTGAAGTATGTCTTCAAGAATCATCTTTACTCTTTTCTTTTTATTTACAAACCTTTTCACTTAAAAACTTGACTTCTAATAATCAAGAAAAGTCAAGTAATACCTTTGATACTATTGGCAAAAGAGTTCTCAAAGAAAAAAAAAAACTGATTATAAAGTACCTAAAAGTCTATTTAACCTTTGAAGCAATAGGTTTATAGAGATTTTCTGTAATAAAAAGGCTTATTTTCTTCCTTTTTGACTGTCTTTGCTCTTTTAGAGCTTTCACTTACATGGTTTTCTGAAGAATTTTCTTACCTCAATTTGATTCTAAATTTTAGATAGTATAAGTCCTCATCAAAGATAATTGACTGACATGAAATATATTAGTTTTTGAAATATAAACAAGCTCCTATTGATTATATTTATATGTTTTGATGATATTATTAGTGATTGAAAAGAAGGTTCCAGAAATGTTTACTCCCAAAAGCTCAAGTTCCTTAATAAAAACTTCCATGATATCAAAAGATCAAATGATGGGTAATATGAATTGCAAACTCTCATTTTTTACTTAAGCTTCTTAAGTAGTAACAAAGCTTTAATAGAAAAAATCTAAGATTTAAATATTTTTCTTATAATATCCTAATCTGATACTCACTTAAATGAAAGACTAGTTGGATTGACTTGTCTGATGCTACAAATAATGAAAATGAAGATTTCTTTTAAGATTTAAGGGAAGTAAGAAGACTATTCCAATCAGGTAGATCCTTTTTAAGAGGAAGTTGTTTTTATTTTTGGATTTTTTTGATGGACCTTGAATTGTTCCCTTTTCTCAATCCTTTTTCTCTTTTTTCTTTTTAACTTAGCAATTCATTGATTTTTGGGCAATCAACAATAACAAACTATTGATAGATAGAGATTATTACCAATCTATCAAGGAAGTATAATATTGTTTTCAAAATCTGACTTAGAGTACTTATGTATAAAGAAAAGTTAGTCACTTTGTAAAAGTCTGTAAATTATTGCGGATTTGTTTTAATTTTTCAATAAATACAAGTTATCATGAAATAATTGCAGGTTAAAAAAAAAAAGATATCAATGAATTATTTAGCCTCTATATTTAAGTTATATGGTTTTATTTCTATTTTTTAATTTTAAAAATATTAGATTGGATAAAATGTTTTTTATAAAATCAAATCAAGATAACAAAAGAAACTTTATATTCTCTTGGATTCTATAGTTTCTTAAAAATAATAATCAAATAAACTGTTTATTAAATAATAAATATTTTTATTATATTTTATTAATAATAAATAGTCTTACAAATTACAGATTGTACTAAAAAAAACTCTTTCTACTAATTCCCAGTTTTCTTAAAAATTTTCTTTTTTAATAATTTTCTTAGAAAACAAAAGAAGCTGACCATAATAGAAAGAGAAACTTTTAACAAAACCAGCAAAACAATAAAAAATAATTATATAGGACCAGTTCTTAGTGTATCTAATCTTCTGGTAACAAAAAGTAAAAAAGTATAAACACACTTTAGCTATACTTTATAGATTTTTTTCTTTATAGAGGAAAGAAAAATTTTAAAAAAACAGATTTACAGTAAGCTCTTTAAGACCCAACCTTAACTCCCAAGCTCTTAACCAGGTCAGTATAGATTAATACCTTTCTTGACACCAAGAGAAGTCCTATAAACAATAAACCAAACCAATAAATTAGTTCAGACTCAAGGTTCACAATACCTAAAAGGATATTCAAGTCTCTTTTATTAAACAATAAAGAGTATAAAAACATCATTACAACAATATATAATAATTATTATATCACACAAAATATGAATATGTTATTCAAGAAAACAATAACTTGTTTATATCAAATAGATAATCTAATCAAAACATAATTAACTTTTCAATTTTATATGTTTTAACTAAATTAGTAAATAATGCCAATCAACTGGAATTAAAAGTAAACAATAATACATGTCTAATCAAAATAAACAACAACATATATCTGATCAAAACTTAACACTACACAAAAGTAAACAATAATGTACATCTGATCAAAGTAAATAACAACATACATTTAATCAAAATACAATACTATTCAAAAGTCAATAACATATATTATAGATATACTGGTGTAACTATTAAAAAATATGATTAACAATGAATACTATGGATTATACAAACTATTCATAACACAATATCTACTACAAATAATATTTCAAATAGGACTCCAGGATCAAGCAGATATTCAATTCTTATTGTTAGGATTATAAATATTGATTAAACTATATTTATTAGGACCATAGTTCTCAAACAATACATTTTTTACTTATGGATCCAGGGAAAAGACAAAGAAGAATATCTTTTAGCCCCTTCTTGAAGGATAAGTACTTTGATATAATAAATCAAAAAAAAAATCATAACAAGCTTCTTATATCTTTCTAAAGAAACAGTCAGTAATAGCTAATCTTTATGTAATTAGAGACCTCCCAAAAAGAAAATACACATAGAAGTTCAATCAACAATAATAGTAGAAATTCCCTCCAATATCAAAATTTAAATAGGAGAAAAGGCAATAGAAGATCAAATTAAAATAGAAAAAATTACTAAAAAAATTAAATAGAATAATATTGCAAAGCAGTTTGTATATTTCATAAGAAATAGATCAAAAACCTCTAACTTAAATCTATTTTATATCAAAAAAGATGGTAAATATAATATAGGAGTATTTATGGTCAAACTCCTAGGAGAATCAGAACATGAACAAGTAACATATCTCCAAAACATATTGGGACTATCAAAAGATTCAAAACTTTTTAAAAAAGAGTTCCTCAATAGCAATATTTGGACAACCTTTTGCTGTGAAGAAAAAAAAGATATTTTGCAGTGTCTAGAAAAAGTTAATAAAAAATAAGGCAAAAACTTTATAGTCATACTTCTAGAGATAGAAAAATGTATGAATGTCTTATACTTCATATATAAGAAAATCTTTTAGCAGAAGAAAAAAGAGAACAAGAGATCTTTAGTAATAATTCTTATTAATATTGATCAAAGTCTCTCAAGACATGAAATAAAATATGTCCTTCAAAGATATAGAGAGATAACAAATATTCATATCTACAATTATTTGAAATTACAAAGAAAAATTAAAGCACAAATAATATCACACTAGTAATACAATAATATGGAAGAAGAATGGATAATCTATATTAATCAAAAAACAATTAGAGCCATCTTTACTCAACATAAGTCAGATGATAATAAGATTAATAATATTATCAAATAATAAAACTCTTAATTCTTGAAATTATATGAAACACACAATACCATGACTAGTCTGATTATACAAAAATTAGATATACTAAAGCAAAGGCATGCTATATATCTAGAAACCCTTATATACTCAAAAAAAGAGAATATATGATAATATGTTTCACATCAGCTCAAGACCTAGCAAGAGTATTGAAGCAATATATTTTTATCTGTAGACACAAACTAATATGAAGTGCCAAGAAATATTTTACCAAAGAAATAGAAGCCATAAAAAAAGCAGTCCTACAAGACAAAAGTTTCTGAATCAGAAGTATTTGAACTAGAGAGTGATTCAATAATAAAAAATCTAGTTGACAAGTCTTAGGATAAAGAGGATAGATATCAGAAGTAATAAAAAGCTCAAATGGAGATTCAGAGGTTTAGAAAATATGAGTTCTTATAATGATACTAATAATTTCAACAAGTCAACTAAAAAACTATCTAAGCAAGACTGGTGAATAAGGGGTTGAAGAAATATAAGACAAACTTATAAACAATGAACCAAAACAGTAAACAAAAAGGATATTTAGGTGCCTAGCTACAGAAAGCAATAGAAAACAATAGGTAATCAATGACAACAAACAGTTTCATGGAAAGAGAACATATAATATGAGATAGAAGACAGATAAGATTTTTTAAAACTTATTTTAGCAAACTTAAAAAGACTGAATAGTAGAATTTCTAGACTAGAAGATAAAACAACTTCTAGTAAATGAATAAGAGATGATATAGCTATACAAATTACTTCTAGAAACACTAGTTTTTTAAGATAACAACAAGAAGGACTGGCCTGATTCTCCTATAACAAATACTTTAAACAAGAGCAAGAGATGTTAAATAAAACAAGAAGAAATTATTCATAGAAAAATAATTATAATGTCAATATATTTCTTCAAATAGAAAAACTGGAGTTTCTCAAGAAAGTAAAAAACAAAATTATATCAGAAAAGAAAGATAATAATAATATTCACAAGAATATAATAAGAATTGGTACATACAATATTAGGGGCATCTCAGATACAATAATCCAATATAGCTTTATATAGGAGATGCAGGAATAGGAAATAGGAATACTAGGATTAAGTAAGATCAAATTGATCAAAACAAAGGCAAAATGGATATTTAACAATTAGACATTATATAGACATGTCTATAGTATCAATACAGACATTATATATGTAATAAGAGTCAGTCTACTAATTAGAAAAGATTTTTAAAAAAAGTAATATCAGTAGAAGAAATAGAAGAATATATAATTGCAGTCAACTTATTGATGAAAAAAAACAAAATCTATATTATACAAGTATACATTCCATCAAACAAGCAAAAAAGCAAAAAAACAAAAAAGTACAAGAAAAAGTGAAAAGTCTTGTCAAGAATAAATATAAAAAAGGCTTTCATATAATTTATAGAGAATTCTAATACAACATATAATCTAGCAGAAAATAAAATATCATCTTCCAAAGCAAAATTCAAACTATCATGACATCCAGAAATCCCTATATTCAACTTTCTTGATAAATATGACTTCTTAGATATACAAGCAGTATAGGAAAACAAAAATAAAATCTCAATAAGATAGGATACAATAAATAGTAACCAAAATAACTATATATAGATATCACAAGGCCTAACAAGATATCCAATCCTACAATTCAACAAATAGAGTATAAAAGAAGTTGCAAATAATAATCACATAATGCTAATAATGATACTATATGATATAAATCTTTTTATCAGAGATATATTAAACAAATCACTTATTAAGGAGAAGAAAAAAATAGATATAAAAGGATCAACAACAGATCAATGGCAGGTATCTGATAATAGTTTGAATCATAAGTTCAAAATAATATTAGATCCCTTATTACAAAAAGAACCAGAAGAAAATGTAAGGGAAGTTCAAGTAAACAAAATATAAAATATATTTGAAAAGCTGGTTATCAAGGTAGCTTTCAATAAGCTTGAAACAAAAAATATATTGATCTCAAGAAATAAGCACTATAGATATAATCCAGAGTTCATTAAATTCAAAAAAGTATTATAATTAATAACACTCTTCAAAAAAGCAAAGTTTTCTAATAATTTGAACAAGCTACAGATCCTTAGTGCAACTATAGAAAAATATAATAGAGCTCACAGCTCTAATTACCAAATTGAAAACTGTTGTATTCAATATATTATCCTAAATATTCCATGGATACTGTTGAAAAAAAATATACAAGATATAATAGAAGGTTTTAAATTTACTTGTCAAAACCTTGAAACAAGAAAGGCTAGAGATATAATTAAAATAGCTTTAGAACAAAAATGTGAGAACCTGCAAAATAATCAAAGAAAAATGATAAACTTACTAATAGAAAAAGAGAATATCAAAATAGTTTTGGATAGGGTCAAAGTTAAAAAAGAAATATCTGAATATATTATAATCAAAAAAGTGAAATTGAGAAAGAAATTAGTAGATACCATAAAAAAACCTTTAAAAAGTGAGAGGCCAACTTTAATAATTTCACTAATAACTGAAAAAAAGAATACAATCCCAAAAACTATATCAAGGTATAGTAGTATAAAGATCTTTTAGATCCTATTTCACAAAAAGAATTGAGTGAAACACTTTGAATACTTTTCAATAACAAAGCCCTAGGAAAATTGCAAATCAGCTATAAAATGTTAAAAAGACTAGGTCAAAATGAAAAAAAATATTTAAAAAATATATTAAACATTTTTTTAAAATAGCAAACAATGTTTATCAATTGGAAATATGGTTATATTTATTCAATAGTAAAACCAAAGCTATAGAAATATGATCTTTTAAATACAAGATCTATTGTATTATTAGAAGTTATAAGAAAATGTTTCACTAAAATTCTAACAAATAGACTAAAAAATATCTGCAAGCTTAACAATGTTCTGAAAGATCCTAACTTTGCAGAACTACCGAAAGAGAGTACTACAAAATCAACCCAAATTTTTAACAATATCTATAAAGATGTAAGAGAAAACAAGAAAAAGTTGTGGATACTTTTTCAAGACACAGCCAAGACCTATGATACAATCAGCTTGAACATGTTAATAAGTGCTTTGAAAAGGATCAAACTTTTAGAAAGGTTTATTAAGATTATAATAGGTCTGTTTCAGGATAAGAAATTTAAATTATAATTGAAAATAAGCTCACAAGACCAATAATAGTTGGAGATGGAATTTATCAAGAAGAAACTATTTTATCTTTAATATAGAAAATTTTTTATGATCCTTTGTTATGCAAAATTCAAAATAATGAAACAAAGTAATATGAAATGTCAGTTATCTGGGATTCAAGTCTAAAAGAAGAAGGAGTCAACAAAAAATTGAAATCTAGGCATATAGCTATCACCTTATAAATGGTACTATATAAGTAGCAAGATCCAAAGAAGACATAGAAAAGATTCTTGAAAAAGCAAGAATCTTTTATAGAACCAATGACTCTCAAATTAATAGTAACAAATTAGTACTAGTTACTATTAATAATCTTAATTACTATCCAGAAGAAGTTAAAGCAAGAATCAATAGAGAAACAGTTGGAAAGCTAAATAAAACTGAATATATAAGATTCCTGGGGATCTGGAATAGTAATTAAAGGATAATAGTTGAACTAAAAAAACTAATACCCAAAGAGATCAACATAATTATATAAGTCCTTAAGAATAAAAGATTGACTAACAAACAAATACTCTATATTTTAAATAGGATTTTGATATTAATGATAGAGTTTCATATGCAACATAATATGCTATTCTAAAAAATATGCAATACTTTAACTATACATATAGAAAGCTTCTTAAAAACAAAAGTAATTTGTGCAGATCTATACCCAACAGTGTAGTATACTATCCAAAGATCTATAACTTAAAGAGTATTTGAATACTATAAAAAAAAAAGTCAAATAATAGGACTATTTAACAGATTAAATGATTCAAGATCAGCAGGACTTATAATAGTCATAAGAATTAAACAAGTACAAGTTAAATACTGAAAACTACTCAATCTACTTACCTGTGAGTTATTAGATCATATATCAGGTAGAAGTAACTTTACACTTCAAGTAATAAAGTTAACTAAAGATATAGGAATAAGGTTTTAAAGCTAGAAATTGAAAGACATTTTTGAATAGAACAAAGATAACTGCTCAATCAAAGAGTATTTAATATCAGATGAATATATAAAAGCTATATCATTACTTAAAAACAATAAGCTGATGTATATAGATCAGCTAATCACTCACAAAACTAAAGAACTAAAAAGATAGTGAATAATTCAACTAATTTAAAAGATCAGTAAGGGACCCATTTCAGAATAGTATCTAGCAATAAAAAAAAGTATAAAAGAAAAAGGATTAGAACAGTTTACAAGATTCTGGAAAGAAGATTGATTAAAATGTGAATTAATAATTACAAAGATAAATTCAGATCGTGATAAAAAATAAACACTCTGGATAGTAATAAGTAATAGGTATCAAAAAATACTATAGGGAAAGCTAAGGTCAGAAGATATTAAGCAAGTAATATAAATAGAACACTTCAAGTGTACTGAGTTCTCAAATAATCAAGAGACTAGTCTGACAAAATATTTAGGATATGTAGAAGGTAAAAACATAAGAGTTAATGTATAATAGAGATAAAAAGTAAATAAAATATATAAAGTTTTTTATCTAAATACAAAAAAATCCATAAGAAGAATTCAGCAATTAAATATTCCAAGTTCCAAAATAGTTTTAGAAAAAACAATAGAAAAAACAATTCAAGATGATTACAAATTCAATATGAACTGTAGAGCAAGTCAAGTAGATATAGAGAATTGAAAAGAGCAGATTATTAAAAATAGTATAAAAGAATGAATATATTAAAACCACCTAATTGAAATACTTCAACATAATTAATAGTTCAAAAAAATATTATTTTTTACTCTAATGGATCTCTTATTGATTATGAATATAAAAAAATGAAAATAAGAATAATATGAATACAAATAGAAAAAAAGGATAGAAAGTAAGTTTCAAATGGAAGTAGGTAACTGGCCATTATTCACTAGAGCAGAATTAGTAGCAATATTCACAATATTACTAATTATTCCAATAAACAATAAGAACAAGATTTTTATAGATAGTCAAGCCTGTATTGACAAGTAAAAAATAATAGAGAAAGAGGATCCTAGAAGATTTTATAAAAGATGGTTAAAGGAAAAAAATTGATTTCTGTGGATAAGAATATTAAATATTGTTAAAAAAAAGAATTGATCTAGAACTGATTAAGATCAAAGTACACTCTAATAACCTATACAATAAAAAAGTAAATACTCTAACAAAAGAAGACTTAATTCTCCCTGTAATTGAATAAAAAAATCTTACTTTATTCAAAATTATTATCAAAATCAAATAACATGAAATAACTTTAAATAATCCCATAAAACAATTTATTAAAAACATAAATAGCAAAGTTATAGCTCATCAATTGATAAAATAAAACAACATTTCGAACAAATAAAATCAACAGATTCAAGATCAATATGACTGTACATGAAACTTGATATGGGAAAGGATGAAGAATTGATACACTTGAAATATCTCCTTTAAAGATTTTCAAAAAAGAAGCTTTCTTATCAAATTATTAATAAAGAGTTATCAACGCTTTTCAAATTGGCCATAAGAAGACCAGATCTATATAAACAAGTAAAGTGTATAGCATGCAAACAGCAAGTAAAAACAATAAAACACTTACTAGAATGTTCAGCATATAAAATTCAATAGTAAGAAATTTGGAACAAAGAAGTTGAATTCATTTTAAAAAACTTCAAAAATTTCTGTATAAGAGAAAAAAAGAGATGGAAAAGAAAGAAATAAGACTTCTAGTTGAAGATAGAATAGAATTAAGAGAATTGGACAAATATATGGTTAGACTTATAGAAAAGACTATAAAAACAGGTCAGAATATGCTAAACTTTTGTATAGAACTAATATGAAGTAATAGATATTGAAAATGTCAAATCTAAAATGTTACCAAAAAAGAATAAGTAAAGAAGTTTAAAAGTGAATAATTAAAATGCAGAAGGAGGTTTGCAATCAATTCTGAAAGAAAATTTGAAATGAAAGGGGTTCAAGAATGATCTAATGGAATAAACACAAGAGATCTATAGAGAAGATAAAATAAAAAAATTAGCCAATCCATTAAATTAGAACAATAAGATCACAACTATAAAAAGATCCTTACAGGAAGAAGAAAAACTTGAAGATAAAGGTTTGAAATAAACCTTTCTAGAAGGAATACAGTATGAAATAAGATGGTTAGGATTTAATTTCTGTCAGAACTTATAAGGAGGATTTGCAGTAGTGATCTGCAGGCAATGAAATTAGTAGTTGGAAAGGTTTTTACCTGAGCTACTAATGGAGCAATAAATCACTCCCAAAGTTGCACTTAGAGTGATAATAACCAAGACGAGTGAGCTAATTAGAAATTTAGCTTTAGTGATTTATTTTACATGTATAGTATATTAATGTTTAATAAAGCACACATAATTAGCCTAACAGAGGGTAAAAAAAAAAAAAAAAAAAACAAATCACAGGTTGTGCTTGCAAAAAAAAAAGTGTTGGATTAAAATAGATGTATTGAATAATGAATTGATTTTAGCAATACAATATATAAGGTATACAAATTGCTAAAAAAAATGTATCTATCTAATCTGTTAACAAAAAAAAATTTTTTTAAAAAAAATACTGTTGAAAATTTTAATTGTAATATACAGTATAAAAAGTTCTTAAAGTTTAAATTATAAACTTTTTTGCATGCAACCTTTTTTTTTTGAAGAAAATCAACCACCACTCTTATGAAAATAAAAAAAAAACCTTTAATGTAAAAATGAACATTTATTGCAAAAGAAACGATATGATCATTGTTTTAATAAGATCCAGTAAAATAGGAATAAACAGCTCAAATGGTTGAAATACTATAACTATTTGGATATTGTTGCATATTGCGCGTGGTTTTGCAGGATCTCTGTCTTTCTCAATATAATAAAGACCCGGAAGAGAATTGAGGTTATTGGTAAATTTCCACAATGATAAATAGAATCAACCGCAATCACTCAAGGATAAAATAAATGTGATATTTTAAATGGAAATATACACAAGTTTTCAAAATTGTAATCAAATGTTAATATTTTCAATTCATTGAAGGAAACAACTTGTTAAATATAAAACATTTACATGAACCCGAGTCGAAATAAATTTTTTAGCGAAGGTTGAAGGAAAAAAAAAAATAATACAAAAAGGTAAGAGTTATTCTTTTTAGATAATCTCTACCAAGAAAAATATAATAAAACAAACGCTTATTTAAAATATAGAGTATAAATACAGAAATATAGACAAATAATCTCACGTCCTTAAATTATTTATTCATTCTTCTTACCCGACCACCGATTGACCCTTTCAATAAAAGGTTCAATAAATTTCTGATCTCCCGGACTGGCTATACCAGTTAAGTGATTATAAGTTGCTAATAGCTATAAAAAAAATAATTTTTAAGAGTTTTGAGTTTATATTATTACCGCATAATTCAATAACGGCTTTTTAGAATAGTACCTGATTTCTCAATTGATCTTGATATTTCACTTCACCAAATCCAGTATTAGACAAGTTATCCACATTTTCAATACTTGACACAATAGCATGCAAAATTTTGCAAAGTATGGTAACATCCCCATATTTTTCCCGAGTCATCGGCGTGGCTAATGCTAAGCATGCATTAATCCTAACTTTGAAGTTTTTGGAGGTTTGCACTACTCTGATCAAAGATTCGTAAAGTTGTGTGGACCAGTGGTTCTTGGTGCCAATGGGAAAACTTGGATTATGTAACATGTTTGCGGCTGCATAACAAGCATTCCAGCGAACCTGCATAAAAGGTAAAAAGTGTTTATGGGGATACATATGCGCTCGAGTGATGTCGAAAAAGAAATACCTTTAGTGAACCTCCTTCAAAATTCTTAATCAAGACCTGCACGACTTCTTTAATTAACCCTCTTTCTTCTCTAGCAAGAAAATTTGCAGGACTGACATGAATTATACTTCCCAAAGTTCTGACACCGTTAGGTCTAACCTAAAAAGATTTGTTTTTTTTTTTTTTTTTTTATAAGAATCGAATAATAATAAGATAGCAAGTTAAAACAGTATAAATTCAAACCTTGTCGTTATCGTTCGAAGCATTTAGCCCTGCTTTAACGATCCTAGCCCACATAACATTTATCAAGAATTCATTTAAATTGGTGTTTCTGATATTAGAATTTTCTGGGTTACTGTATCGATTTAAAACTATTAATTATTTATGAGACACGTGATCGAGAATAAGCGGCCAATGCATAATTGAAGACCTACCTTAATACGACCATTGTATCACACAAATTGCCTAAAGCCCAACTACTTCTCACTCGTACTAATAAGTGCGAATCAGACATTTGCTGAATGGCGGCAT
This sequence comes from Acaulospora colombiana, assembly GCA_910592055.1. Lineage (NCBI taxonomy): Eukaryota > Fungi > Glomeromycota > Glomeromycetes > Diversisporales > Acaulosporaceae > Acaulospora > Acaulospora colombiana. The sequence goes on from CAJVPT010000357.1 coordinate 12,095, forward strand.
ATGCCATGTCTGTTGCAAATTTAGTGTCCTTTTTTGGTTAAGTAACACAAATAACATCAGCGTGAAAAGACTTTAGAATAAATAAAGTAGAAAGACCGAAACGCGTACCTGTTGTAGTTCAGGAAACAAAATGTAAACTCCCAGACCGCGACAAGCGGCAGCTCTAACATTTGCACTTTCATCTTTAGAGAATCCGAGTAAAGTTTTGATACAAAAGTTTTTCTTGTCATTCTAATAATTTAATAAAAAAGAATAAATGCAGAGCCAATTGCAATTGTGCCGAAGAGGAAAGAAACGATCGAGCACTTACAGGCATTGGTGCAAATATATTTGAAGGGATATATGATATGAAGTCACACGACAAAGCTCGTATGGCATGACACTTGTCGACGGTGGTAATTTGAATATGATTAGATAACACGGTGGTCCACCATTGAAAAACTTCCGGCATAACGACATTTTGAAATTGCTGAATCTTATTGGTTAAAATAGTGAATAAATTTATTTTGCAAATATATTCTCAATTGCAAACAATAAATTCGGGAGGGGAGATCAAATACCACAATTCCGTCTTCTTCAGAATCACCTTGGCGACTTCCACATGCTGCAGCCAACTCTCTAGCATATTCAACCAAAAAGTTCATCGCCGCAGTTCTTATGTTTGCATCTTCGGCCTCGAGATCTCCCTCAATCAATGGACTAATTTTGAGCCACATAGGGCTGATATGCATTCAGAAAATAATGTAAGTTTTTGTAAAAACAATAGAAGAAAAACGCACATATCGAAATTAACTTGATCTTTACCTCACATTCACGAAATGAGATCTCGTACACGCGCACAAAACACCCCACGCTTCAATCCTTATCGATATTGATTGGTTGGTATTCCCGATCAACTTTACGAGGAAAGTTAGAATATTAATGACCTCCAGGCCTTGAGAATAATTTTGTTTGGCGCGTGTTGAAACGTCGTTGATGATGGTAGCTCGTAAAAGGTTATCTACTTCCTCGACACATGACTTACATTCCACAATACTTGATATTAACGTCATGGTCATTATCTTGACATTTGTGTCTGATTAAATTGAAATAATAATTTTATGTACCATTGATAGAACCAAATAAAGGAGTCGAAGGTACTAACCATCACTGTTGAGGAACCTCACTATCGCGTAATAAAGACGGGATAAATATCCTCCTGACAATCTTTCATAGGTAGTATTATTAACTAGAACATTGCAGCACTGTAAGAGGACGATTGTTAGGCATATCATTTTTAGAGACGTCACAAAGTCAGGGAAACTAACCTTTAACAAGTAAATTAGGATGTTGCTTTGATTCTCCTTGGCAAGTATTTGTAACAAGCCGGCGTGTAGTTCCCTTACAATAGCGCCCAATTTGGCGGATAGGGAAGTGAAAGAAGATTTGATTTCTCTAATTGTTTTATAATTAATATTTAAATAGAGTAGCTGCATATAGTGATAGTACTAAAGGGGTTTTTCTTTTTTTTAAAAAGCGTATCAAGCACGAACCTATCATCAGCTGCCGCCAAATATTGTTTTGAACCATCGATCATTGAGGTTATAGTAGAACACGCGGCGATACGTATTGCCGGCGTGGATTCGTAGGAAATTAAAGTGAGCAGTGAAGGTACCGTTGATAAAGAAGCATGCGTGTCAGGAAGGAAATTATTCCAATATGGATATAGTAGTTTCGCTGAGGACTATGCAAATATTATTAATGATATTCAACGTAAATGAACGATCATGCGGTAGTTTATTTTTTCGTACTTTCGCAATGCTTTGAAGACAGCCAAGAGCATTTTGCCGGATCCTAGAATCCTCTTGCCTATTAAAATACAAAGATCACGAATTTACGATGCGATTATTCAATCTCAAGTCCAAAATCATACGTGCATACCTTCTACGATTATGCGTGAATTCACTGTCAGATAATTCAGAATCGGAGCTCATCCATGTACGTCCAAGCGACCTGGTACGAACGTGCCTACCTTGAGTTGGCGACGCAGGATTACTGTTTTTTCTCATATTACCACCCCCCCTTAACATATCTATCGGAAAATTCGATTCACATTAATAAGAATCAAGCATAGGAAAATACCAACGGAATAATACCTGAATTTTGTTTCAATTCGTTCACATTGAAGAATATGCACTTTTTGATAGCTTCAATCGTGGGACGAAACGGTTCGGCCAACACACTTTTATCTTCATTTATGACCAATTGCAGCGACCTAAGCGTACAACTAATAACCTACGAACATATTGTAAGGACATTTGTCAAAATATCACAAGAATTCTTTCGACTTTCGAGTTTGAAAGTTACCTTTAATAAGGCACTATCATCTATTGTGATGTCTTGCGTGGACAAGTTCTCCAAGAGGACGTCGTATATGTTTTTATATTTCCCTTGTAGTTTTGCACCGCTACGAAAGCACAAATTCCCAAGACAGTTAATCGCCATACGTCTGACCTCATAATTTGGATTATCGTATCTTGCGACAGGAAGAATTGTTTGCAAAATTTTCCCGTGAAGCTATTGGTGTTGCACAAGCAGAGAATCATGAGTAAAAGACAAATCGAAAAGGCTAAGCTTAATATAATTATATGAATGATGAACCTTTTGACAGTTGGCACCATTTTCTATCAGTACTTGACTTAATGCTCTCAAAATATCAACAACATACACGGGTTGGGCGGCTCTCGTAAATGCGTTAATCAAAAAGTTGACCAATAGATCCAGTGGAACTTGGCCGTCATTAATTTTTGCATTGAGGTTAACCTTGTAAACAATAAATCGATTAGACCCAATCCGAACAAAAAAAAAAAAAAAAAAAAAAAAAAAAAAAAAAAAAAAAACATCTCCGTTAGAAGGAAGCAGCCCAGTACCATATGTTTGCTGCAGAAGGTAAATATGACTCTGCTAAATTTCGAGGCGACGTGCTCTTCCCCAGGGTTGATGGCATAACATCCGGCTATCAACAAATCTAATAGGTCATGTTCGAAGGTATTGCTTGTATTTAGATTTGTCGATATTAGAACTTCCAGAATCTGATCAATGTCTGGTACGTTTTCATTTCCCGGTAATAATTTGGAATTTGACGAATCGCCGTTAGTTAAGTGGTCAGGGTTACTCGAAGCGCGATTGCGTAAAGTTGAAGGGTAATTGGCGCGAAGAACTTTTCGAGATATGTCGTTAAATGAATATGTTGGTTGAATTATTTGAATAGGTGGAGCGGGACGAGAATTCTTGGAGACCTGAGGGAGGTTGGTCGTGATGGTCATTTTTAACCGATGTCTTTAACAATTTCGAACTGACGGGTTTGACTGTTAGGAGAACAAGGGTTGTCTCCGAGAGAGATGGTGGTCATCGAACTTACTTATCCCTAAATTTCACGAACAAAAATAGAAAGGAGGACAATGGTTGTGCTACCATGGTGTAATTCCTGACAATCATTCAATTATTGTTATTACTGTACATGTACATCCAGTACTAATGGCGTAATGCCAATTAGTTTATTCCGAACAAAACTTAAAAACGAGAGCTAGGAATTTATTATTCATTGATAAAATTAAAAATAACAATAGTAACGTATCTCTCTCTCTCTCTCTCTCTCACTCACTCTATTTTTTATTCTAAAATTCTTTAATAATAATCAAATATGGCTAATATTCTGAAAATCACATTCAACTTGAAATTTTATGAATTCAATATTGCGTATTGGATTTTTTCTTCTTCTTCTTCTTCTTCTTCTTCTTTTACTTAAATTTAATGGTTTTCAAATTAGAATAGATAAAGATTGATGATAAAATCATATAACCAAGCCTTGCTACAAATTTTCAAAAGATTCAAAGTAAACAAATTGATAAATTTTGAAATAACGAATTTGATTTAAATTAATCCAACAAATTCAACTTGAATTACAGTAATACAAATAATTGTTCTCATTTCTCATTTCAACTGCTTATTTTCAAGTTTCAAATGTCGAGTAACCAATAATTTGCACAATCGAAAATTCGCGTTATTTAGTATTTCACGCGATCAAATTTATGGGTTAATATGATAATCTTGATAAAATAAATTTAAATCCGAATCGAATTCAAATTTCAAAAATCGTTGTTATTTAAAGGTTTCTACTTAACTTATCTACGGCAAATGCAGTTAAACAAATATCACAAGATTTAATTAATATCTAAATAAGACTATATAAATTAAGTATTTAAAAATTGCAATATTTCAAAAATAAAAATAAATAAATAAAAATAAATAAAAATAAAATAAAAATGTAAAAAATAAGATTTGCCAAATTTAGGAAACAGAGCAGACTATGTCATGTGAAACAGCGTATGGTACATTTCACATTTTGCGAATAACGAATTTACCCCATGCAACCTTAATAAAAATAGCGAGTTAATGGCGTTCCCCGCGTTCATTTCATTGTGCTGATGGTTACAAAAATAGCTAGATCATTTATTATGAGACGTTCATTAGAAGTTAATTAAACGATCAAGAATGTAAACTAAATTGGGTGCACTTTTGTTTTTGCCTTTATTTGTACAACCAAAGTTTTTTTAAAATTTCATGACACGACTGATAACATTAACGACAAGAATAGAATCGCAGCACAGCATATGCAAGCCAACACGCCGTATATAAGTATATGTCGTCAGATACAGAAGTAAGAAGATTTGGCTGACCAGTTTCGGCTGTTCATAAAGACGATACTCGGATCGACATTTTCACCAAGAAATTTCGGGTGGTGCAACTCTCAAAATTGCACGTGCACAAAGTATTAGAGTGAAAGAGTTTTTTATTTTCTTTTTATTGGCTATGGAGCGGAAATACAACACGTGAAAAATGAAATGATATCTAGGAAGAAGGAACAATCGTTAACAGTAGATTAATTAGCACTGAAAAAGAGTAATTATGGATTCACGTAACTTTTCTACGACGAAAAATGATTACGGGAGAAAACGTACCAATATCATGCTTTAAGATTTTTCGTTGATTGCAACAAAGGTTTCTTCTCAATCGTTAACTTTACATTGAAATGATGGATCGTCCGCGGTGCTACAGATCCAATATTTTAGAGGCTCGATTTCGTCCATTTTTGTTTCTGTTAGTTCACCCAAAGTTTTGCTCTCATTAGGTTCGTCTTTATGTTGTTGACCCATTCTTAATTTGAGAACTTTGAAAGAACGATAGTTTAATGTATGAGGAGGGGCAAACGGTGGAACATAATTTGCTTGGATCACGGTGAAAGAAAATGCGTGACAATAAAAAGCTTTTTCTGATGTTCGATGGACTCTCTCTCATGGTGTCAAGATTCTTACCTCTAGCGTTCACGACCTCTTCTTTCCGGAGCTGGGCAGATTTTTTGGCGATCTCTCGCTTTAGCAACTCTATGAGTGCTGTAAGAATCGCATGGTTAATGACAAGTCGTGCATAATTTTAGTCACTTAAAGCTCACCCATTCTGCCTGGTGTTATCTTGTTCGTGGGCCTTTGGGGTGCACTTGATGACTCGATCGTCGCTAAATTGATTGATTTCATTATATTATATTACAAAGAGACATCTGATATCCAAAATCTGGAATTTACGCACCAAGATTGTCGGGATCGGGTGTGGGAAGCACGTATTCCTGTTGTTTTTTCGACGGTTCAATTATTTGTTCCGTGCACGCGTTTTGACTTTTGATGACTGGTAGAAGCACGTGATTGCGATCGATTATAATGTGAATGTAGGGTGCAAACAAGTTTCAAAGAGTATTTATTACCTTCGATAACCTTATTCTCCCTTGCAATGAATCCTTCAAGGACGACACTCTTATCCTTGGGATTTATTATCGCTTTGAAAGAATATCGTATGAGAAATTGTTTGTAAGAAAAAAAAACAGAAACAAAAACAAAAAAAAAACAAACAAAAAAGCAAAAAACAAAAACGGGAAATAATAATAATGCTACAGGGAAGAAAGATAAAAAATTTTTACCGAGTCGTTTTGGCCTAGGTGGAGTCCACCAGCGTTCGTTCTGAGGATGAGGCTGTCCAAAAATAAATCCGGCGTGTGCTATTTTGTCGTCGAAGAAAGTAAAGGTGTCACGTCGTTTATTGGGTGAAGTGATTATCAGATCCAAAAAGATGCTGTATGTTACCAATTCTATCATCCCCAGGTGGAACGAAATATTGTTGCCCAACTGATGGTTGATTGAAAGTTGCATCACTGTAGAAGAAAGGATTCATCATGGAAGTTGCAAACCCAAAATCCAAAACTCGTCAGTTATCTCAAGTGAATCCGCAGATTTCCATATTTATACCCGTTGATAAACTTTGATGTGACGTATTTAGCCAGATACGCACGATATACAGGTTTTGCTGCGTTCAAGGTTTTTGAAAGATGTAATAATAACCAACGAGTTAATGTGCATTTACTATATTTTGTCACTTGCTATTTCAATGGATCGAAATTCTGAGCGCTTTAAGTGGGTTTTCTATGCGCATCATGTTGTTTCTAGCATGATCCGAATCGCTTACAAGTACAATGATCGCGCCAGTTAATAACCATTGTAACTGGATAAGGATTTGTTTTTCCTTAAAGTTTTTATACTATACATGGTACATTCAACAACGTTCATAATTATAGAACTAAAGAATCTTGACACAACGAGTCGTGTTATCTACCCAATTTTCGCAAGTTGACTATTCACTATTCTTGCAAAAATTCAATGATTCTTGTTTTAATTCGTTTTACGTATTTCTGTTCTCACATATCCATTTACTTTCACGGGTTTGAGAAAATGTCAACTTGAAATGTACAATATTTTTCAAGGTACGTAGTAAAATATTTAATCAACTGCCACGAGGTGCGTGTACGTAATCATGATCATCTCCTTTAAATGCCCCGAATCATGATTCATCACTTCAGATGACAGGTTTCCATTCATCTTTCTTTCCTATTCTGATCTTATTATTATTATTATTTTACTAACAAAAGGCTTTCTTGATAAAGAAAATTTCGAGGAAGTGTCAGATTTCATAAAACTTCTTGATCCTTCTCAACCACGTAAATCAAATGACGCTTATCACGTTCAATAAAAAAGTGCGAATATTGTGTTATGCGGAGATTTTTAGAATATAAACCGGATTGGTTTAATGCGCCGTATGCGAAATGCTGTAGGTACAAACAATGTATTTATAGTTTCCTCCTTTAATGAAACACAGACAATGGTCGTAACTTCGCCAATCGCCTTTTTTTTGGTAATTGGCTTAAAAGACATCCGTTGCAAAATCCAAATTTTCAATTTTAACAAACTATATAAAGTGCATGTGGAAATCACAAAGTTTTATTTACACGTCGTACAGGACGATCAACAGGTGCCCGGGTGCTTTTTTCCGGGCAACGTTTGAGGTCTGTATCTCATCAATAGGTTATTTGTACTTCAGTAAAATTATTTGTGCGTGATGAATTCGTTTCTCCACCATTGCCTTCTCTCTCCAAATATTACGATACTCGATGAAAGGTAGAGGCTAAGAGTTAAATTATGATTTTACCAACCAACAACAACAAGATTCGTAGGCAGACCGTGATAGATACCGCTTGGGAGAAGGCATTCTTGCAATTAGACATCAAAATTCACTATGAACTTGAAGATCAGGCGGAATTCGTTCAAAATTGCCTTCGCAAAGATTCATCTCTCACAGAATCCGAAAGGAATTATTTGATCAAGAAACTTCAGGAAAATGTTGACGACGTCTCCGTCAAGCTAGACATAGGTTACACCCGCGTATGCGAAAATTGTCTCGAATTGACTCATGCCTACGATTATTGCGAACATTGTATTCGCGCATACCTGGAAAGCGATTTTGGAAATTGGACGTCTGGCGATGATACCATCGATGATCTAATAAGGAAGTGTCAGAGCAATCCTATTAACCCATCAAATATCATAGAGAATTTTCAATGCGTGGAATATAATACAAAAGGTGGTTGTTCCACCATTTACTCGGCGATCTGGAAGAATGGATATTTTTTTAAATGGAACAAAATTACACGTGAATTAGATAGGCATCCAAATTCTCCTGTGATTCTTAAAAGGTTGATCGGCTCGTCCCGCCATCACGGTAGATGGTTTGGAGAGGTGTGTACGTGACTTTTTCCCTTAATTTTTGGAAGCACTCATTCATTTAACATTTACTGTACTTTATTGTTACGCCTATCCACTTTATACACCTACATGCTCTCATCGCCAGATTACTTCGCACTTCACGATCGACAACACTTCGCGATACGTAGTACAGTGTTATGGGGTAACACGCGAACCAATAAGTCATGACTTCATGTTAATCTTGGATCGTATGGATGGTGATCTGGGTCAATATGTAAGAACCTACTTTCCTTCCATGACGTGGATCCAAAAATATAATATCATTAGAAACATAGCAGACAGTTTAAATGAGATTCACTCGGTAGACTTGGTTCATCGAGATTTGCACCCCGGAAACGTATTGTTGCACAAACGATCCATGGTTTGGTATATAAGCGATCTAGGTTTTTGTGGTCCCATCGACAAACCTACCGACTGCATTTATGGGAACCTTCCGTACATTGCTCCGGAAGTAATAAAGAAAAAGAAATACACAGCCAAGGCTGATATGTATAGTCTTGGTATGATCATGTGGCAATTATCATCCGGAAGGCCGCCATTTCACAACAGGCTACACGATACGGATCTTGCTTTCGACATTATAAATGGAAAAAGACCAAAAATTGTAAAGGGGACCCCTCCAGAATATGTTGCTATAATGAGACAGTGTTGGAACGCACATCCAGAAAAGAGGCCTGATACAGTAAAGATCCTGAAGAAGATGAATAAGATTTACATGAAATTGTATAACATTGAACTTGACAATGGACAAAAAAGCCATTTGTCCATTCCGGCCAAAGTGAAAGATCTCTTCATCAAACTTTTTAGGACCTCAAAAAATTTACCTGCTGAAGTGGAAATTCCTACAGACTTGAGCGCAAAACCAAATCATGAGATTGTAGGGTTTATTCCAGCTGTTTCCAGCTCGGAATTTTGCACTAGCCAGTTGCACCATTTCAAGGATTTGCCCGAACCTAAAAACATGATTCCAGGTATTTGTTTTTACGATCTCTTTTTTTTTTTTTTTTTTGTTGCTCTATTTGTTTTTGATCAATGAATTTTATTTAAAGATGAAGAAGGAATCGAAGAGGAAAGTGAAGGTAAGAAGATAATTTGTTTCGTTCGTCACATTTTTCAAGGAAACTAAAAATCCAACATTTTTAAAACTTTGCCACACAGATACGGTTCAATATTATTTGGAAATTACTGAAGGTAAGTTATTTTCTTAATCAAATGTTTGTTTGAATTATGGATTTATCTATCTATTATTTCTACGTTGCAGGCATGGAAAATCAACTTGAAAATGAAAAGGCTGCAAATGAAGGGGTCCTTAATTTTTGAAGCTTTTATATTCAACATATTTTTATAGCATACACATATATAATTAATTAATTCTGTAACATATAATTGTATTTTTATAACATAGCATATTCACCGCAATTATTTCTTTAATCTACTCACTCTCGGTAAACAAAGTGTATGCATAATGTACACTATATACAGTATAACAATATTCCAGGAAATAATTTAAGTTTCGTCAAAAATCACGTACAGATAGCGAGGCCCCGCGCCGCGAAACTTATAAATCGCGCGTCATTAACAACCAATTACGTAGAAAGAAAACATATTGTCGGTTCTCGACGACGCGACCTTCTTGTCTTTCGCATTAACCATTGTAGATGCCAATTAAATAAAGTTTATAATCCAGGCCTACGTAATAATAATCCTAAATTATGTATACGGCATCATTTTGAGTTGCGACCATAAATTAAGCTATGCAAGTGATCGTTTAATCAATAATTCACTTGATCATTGCTAGATAATGTGAGATAATGTGTATTCGCATTTAACATACGATTTGGAATGAAAAATTGTCCTTCGAAGATGCGTGCTTTTATACTGTATAATTAGAAAAAAGAAAAGGATAATATTAATTCCATTCAGTTATTTAATTAAAGTCATGTAACCATAAACAAATCATGTATTTTGTTGAAATTACTTATAATCTTTTAGAACCCTTGAGAGAAATTATCCGGAGAACAACTTCAGGACGAGTAAAAAAAAAAAAAAAAAAGTAACGAGCAGGAATAAACGAATACGCCATGTGTTTGTTGTTTTTAATGATTCAACTGCAAAAAATTTTAATGTTCAACCTTTAAAAATGTTTCTTTGTTCAAGGTAACGATCGGCGCACATTATCCACATGCACCACCCCTTGCCATTCTTCGCTTCAATTCTTTTGTAGAAACGGGATTTTTTATTGATACATTATCGCCTAACTCATGATTTTCGGTTATCCTCACTTCTGCAATGAAACACATTAGTTTGCGATTTTGAGACATGGGAAACGCAAATTCCAAAAAAAACACCTACTAAATTTATTTTCTTGTTCATTCAAAACTGCTTGCGCCACATTCACTCTTAAAAAATTTGCTGCCTCTATTGCTTGATTGATGTACTTTTAAAAAAAATAGTAATCATTCCAATCGTATATTAATATCAAAAATAGTAGTCATTCCAATCATATATTAATATCATGATATTCTACTCGAGAAATTTCAATTTTTATTCATTACCTCATTGATCTTTGATTCATCATTCTCATCTTTATTCTTTAGAAACTCTTCATTCGTCTTGCGCCTCGCTTCTAGATTGCTCGAACGCATTTAATTGATCTAACTATGAGAAATCAAAAGAAAGAATGAGGGATTGTACCTGAAATCGCGTGCAAGTCACCTTTACCCAACAAGTTGAAATTCAAGGTAGCGTGATTAATAATCGATTAAATCTAGGTTAATCGCAACGATTAAGATAGGTCACCGTCAAAAGTCTCCCGTTGCGCTCTCAACAATCTTTTATAAACATTAAGTACCACATATCTTGTATTGTTGGCGGCACTTGTCGAGGACATTTTAATGATTGAAAATAAGTTAGGTGAAAGAATCAATGTGTAAAAAAAATTTCGGTGATCACTTATCATGAAATTGCACGTGGGTTTCACATAATGTTATCTCGAAACTCGAAAACTCAAATATAACGAGTCAAGGATTACCGGTAAAGGTAAAATGATTAATAAGAGGAACGTGATGATGAATTTTAAACGTTTAAAAAATTGTTTGGCGCCGGTGAAACGCAAGCATTCTTTGGGAATTTCTTTTGGAGTTTCTGATTTTCTTTAATCAAATTATTTAATACCAAAAATTTTTTATTTTTAATTGATAAAATTATTGTGATCAATTGGTAAGTTAACTATTTGCTTTAAGCTTTACTTATTAAATTAAATTATTGGATTAAATTATAAGTAGATAAAAAATTTTAAACACCAGTACATAGTACGCACAGTATATACAATTAGTATTAATTTTTCTTAACGACTTTTTTTTAATGGTGAGTTTATTATTAATACTTACAACTTTTCACAACTCTAGTATGTATATATTCTCTATCCAAGAAAACAATACACGTAAGACGTGTAAAAATTTGTCGACAAGATGAAAACCTTGAAAATCAAATTGCTAAAATCTATCTAAAAACAATGCGTGAGTCGAACACCTATTTATATGCCAGATAACTGCTGCTACTCATATATTTTTACTTTATACTAATTTTGACCGTATTTTTTATCATAAATTGTTCGTGTAATGCTATAAGTGAGTTTTAATTAATTCGCATAATGCTGATTTCAAATTATATAATATCCTTTGTATTGACTCTTATAATATAAAAAATTTGAAACTAATTTTGGGTATAAAAAATCATTAAAACTCGATATATGAGTATATGAGATAATGGTTTATATCATATAGTAATTTATTTTTATTTTCTATTTGAATGATTAGGTATATTATGATATGAAATTTGAAATCAGAAAGTAAAATAATATACAGTATATTTATCAATGATAACCGAAAAATATTTAAACGGATTGCAGACTTTCTTAAATATTTTAAAGTAACAATAAAAATAATATCAACTTCAAACTATTTGACTTTTTTTTTTTTTAATTGTATCTTTTAGTAAATATTTAAATTATGCCATCAACAATAAAAAGTTGATAAATTAATAAAAAAAAGCAATCAAGGTTTGTTTTAAAAAATTTTTAAGAATGTTACAATCAAGTTAATAAAATATATTCGATAATAATTATCTTAAAACTAATATTTGAAATAAAATATATTAGAAAAATAATTAATAAGAATTATTTTATTTATTCTTTTTTTTTTTTTTTAAAAAAAAACAAATTTATTAAAATATTGATTTATAGCTATAAATAAATTGGACATATATTTTATAATAGAAATATTCTATTATTTTATATATTAAAGTTATATTTTTAACTAAATTTTAAAAATAAAACTTAATTATTTATCAAATAAATCACTATAGCTTGTTATTAAAAAATTATAATAATCCATATATATATTTATTTATTTATTTATATCATTTTTACTTTTTAAATTAAAACTAATAATTTAAAACTTACTTGATATTATTTTTTCTTATTTACTAAATATTTTTTATAATATCTATTATATAATAACATGCTTATTAAATATTTACTATATATAAAGTTTTAAATATTATTAAACTATCTTTTATATAATTTATTATAATTTGCTTATAAAATAATTATATTAAATTAAATCTTAAATAAATATTTTTTAAATTTTATTTAAACTTTATTTTTTAATATATAAATTTTTACCTATTTGCTAGAACTTGTAAAAATCTATTATAAAATAAAATAACTTTAATATTAAAATCAAATAAAATATATTAAAAAAAATTTTTTAATTAATCTGTAATTGATATTAAATATGTATATTTTTATTTATTAAATTGTAACTTCATAAATTTTGTGAAAACAAATATTCTTTAAATAGATATCAATTATCTCATACAATATATACTGTATATGTAAATTAATGATTACTTATCATAATTAATCCAATTAAATCTACTTGTACTTAGAAAATAAATAAACCAATTAAATATTGAATAGTAAAATATAAGATTATTAATAATAAGTTGTAATTAGTTAGTATTGAACTTGAATTTTTTATTTTTTACTAAACTAATATGACTACATATATAAGTTATCTAAAAGAATTTTAAATATCACCAATATATTCAGATATTGTTTACACAAATTTCAAAAAAGGTATATTATCTTTTTTATTATTATTATTTTTTTTTTAATACCCGTAGCCAGGCTAGATCATCAGTTTATTAATCAAATGAAGACAAAAGTACATTTTCATTCGAGCAGCATATTACATACTATAGCTAAACTATTATTCTAATCTAACTAACTTGTCGTAAGCATAAAAGCCTCTAAGTTCGGCCTTGAGGACAATATTTCGCTCCGCAGTGTCTTTGGGTAAAAACCCTCCTAGTCCACTGCATCATTGCCAGCAGGTTGTCCCTGCCGTATGTCTGACCAAGCCGCTGGAATACAGGAAACTACAAAAGGATGGGTTGAAAAAAAAGGGAAAGGGGGATATCTAAAAATGTCTAAGTAGACAACAAGAAAATGAAAAAATAAAAATTGAACAAAATTTCCAGCTTCCTCTAAAGATCTACTTCTCAAGACCTCTTCTCAATAAGAAATGCCCAATTGGAATATTCTTTCTTTTCCTGACCATCTAAGGAACTTATTCATTCTTGATCTTGATTTTCTTCTTGTGTACCGTCTGAGAATACTTATCGCCTAGTGGAAGCCTTTACTTCCAGGACATACTTGGTCCCAACCTTCTTTGAGCAGTGATTTTTTATTCATCTGCAGTAAAGAGATGACTTATGATGAACCCCAGATTCTTATGTGACCTAGTAAGGACTAGGCCATGTTGTTTCAGTATGATACCTTCCAGCAGCCATACCTAATTAAAGGAATTTTACTGGTATACATCTTCTATTATCCAAAAGGTCAGATTCCCCAACAATCCTTTTGCCTTATAATGGTAGGAGGATTCAAAGAGTGGTGGGGATCCTCGTCGATTGCGATATCCTTCAACAACTTCTGGAGAAATGCATTCTCAACTATAATTAAAGTGTTGAAGCTTAGCATGGACTAGAGACCGTTTGGTCTTATTGCCTGACCGGAATAAGGGGGAGACCTTGGTCTTGAACTTTGCCTGACCGGAATGATAGAAGAGAAAGACCTCAGCTTGAACATATAGTAGCTTTTTTATTACCTAGGAACTTGTTGCTTGCATCTTATTGGTCTCATAGAACTTGATCTGTAGGTTAACCCAATTGGAGGAGTGGGCGGACATGAGGCACCAATTAACTCTTTCTTTCACCAATGACGTCATTGGAACACGTGAGGTGACCAATAGGAGCTTGTTTACATTCAGTTACTAATGTATTTCGTATCGACCAATCAAATGCCAGGTGACGTGCTACCAGAAATTCAGGATCAAACTGAGGTAGGCAAAATCCTTCAAGAAAACTGTGAAAAACAGTAGACACTCTAAGAGGGTATAAAACAATATGTGAGAAGGTTGGAACCAAGTGTATCCTAGAAGTAAAGGCTCCCACTAGGTGATAAGTCTCCTCAGACGGTATACAAGAAGGAAATCAAGATCAAGAATGGATAATTTTCTCAGATAGTTAGAAAAAGAAAGGATATCTCAATCAAACATTTCTTATTGAGAAGAGATCTTAAGAAGCAGATCTTTGGAGGAAGCTGGAAATATTTTTTTTTATTTTTTTACTCTTTCATTTTCTTTTTATCTACTTAGACATTTTTAGATATCCCTCTTCTCTTTTTTTTTCAACCCATTCTTTTGTAGTTTCCTGTATTTCAGCAGCTTGTTCAGACATACAGCAGTGACAACCTGCTGGCAATAATGCAGTGGACTAAGAGTATCTTTATCCAAAGACACTGTGGAGCAAAATATTGTCCCAAGGTCGAACTTAGAGACTTTTATGCTTACAACGAGTTAATTGGATTAGAATAATAGTTTAGCTGTAGTATGTATCATGCTGCTCGAATGAAAACGTACTTTTGTCTTTATTTGATTAATAAACTGATGATCTAGCTTGGCTACGGGTACTCAAAAAAAAAAATAAATAAATCTGTAACACGTGTCTAGGAAAACATAGCAATGATCATCAGAAAAACACAACAATATCAAATACAGTCAACTTACTTCCTATCACATGATCAACATATCTATGAGGAAACACAAGCTTTTACAGGTTACTAAGAAAAGAGAAGCATACATTGTAGAGACCTTAGCTCAATTATTAGACAAATATGATTAACAACAGAAACTATGAGCTATATAAACCCTTCTTAATATTACTTCAACTCAAGAAGTTATCATGAACTCAACTTCAGGTTCAACCCAATACTCAATTATAGATGGCATCATTGTTAGAATTCTGAATATCGATCATACTACCTTTATTAAAGCCAACGTTCTTAGACAACACATCTTTTATTTATAGATCAAAGGACAAGGAAAAGAAGAAGATCTTCTAGCTCCATTTTTAGAGGATAAATACTTAAATATAATAGAACAAGCTGAACAAGCACAATATTCTTCCCAAAATATTATATCAAGTCAGACAACACCTGAAAACAATCTTTCTATATACAGCTCACTAGATAAGGCAATATCCATGGAAGTTCAAACAACCACAACAGTTGAAATCTCAAATATTATTGAAATTGAAATGGGAGATAAGGAGCTTGAAGATATAATCGAAATGAAAGTTATCAGTGAAAAGATTAAAGGGGACAATATAGCTGAGTAACATACATATAAGACAAGAAATAGACCAAAGATATCTAGTATCAATTCTTTTCATATCAAGGCAGATGGTGAATATAAAATGGGTGTATTTACTTCCAGGCTCCCGGGAGAATTCAAAACAGAATAAATAGCATATTTGCAAAATATATTAGGCTTACCAAAAGATTTTTAGCTCTTCAAAAAAAAATTTATCAATGGCAATGCATGGACAACATTCTGTTGTGAAGAGGAGGAAGCTACATTTCAATATCTTGAAAAGATTAATAAAAAAGAGGAAGAAAACTTTACAATTATATCTATAGATATAGAGAAATAGTCAAACTCTATTCAACCACCAAATAAAAAAGTTTTGTAGTAAACAAAAAATGAAGAAAAAACTATACTAGTGGTTATACTTATAGACATTGTCCAAAACCACTTATGTCAAGAAATCAAATCTGCTTTCAATAAATATAAATATATAACAAATATTCCTATCTATAATCATTCATGATCACAACAATGAATCAAGGCATATATTATCCCTTATAAGGAATATATCAACCTTGATTATTCATATGAACACAGAAACTATCAGGGAAATCTTTACTCAATATAAGCCTGATGATAATGAAATTAATAGAATTATCAAACAGTGTAATTCACAATCATTATGACTTTATGGAACACATAATACTACTACTGGTTTAATCACACAAGCAGTCAAACATATCAAAGCCAAATCATGTTACATTCCTAAAAATCCATATACACTAAAGAGAAGAGGCAATATAGTAATTTGCTTCTTATTAGCACAAGATTTGAATAATACTTTAAAACTGTATATATTTATTAATAATTATAAACTCACCTGGAGTGCTAGAAAACATTTTAAAAAAAAACAAAGCCCTTCTCAAGAAAGACAAGATCATATCAGCAAGAGTACTAGGAAGCACTTTGAAAAGAAATGGAACATGATTAAGAATTGACCTATACTGAAAATAGTGAAGATAATAAAGAGAAAGCTCACATCAAAACAATACATGGCAAACATTACTTAAGACAATTGGGTCAAACTGATATCAGAAGCAATGCTAAAGCCAATTGGTATACAACATCTGAGGATGAAGTAGAAATAGAAAGAGATTCTAAAAAAAGAATAGATCTAGAAAGGAGGGAAAAAAGAAAAAGATGTAATTTTCAAGGCAACAGACATACTACTAGAACAATAGAAACTTCTCAACATTTTGCCACTGGTAGTAACAGGAAGTCAATAAAACCCTGTTATAGAAGATGTTGGAATGATAGATCTGAAAGTCTTTGTCCCAAAAGTGAAAGTAATCAAGATTTCCTTCACCAGATTCTAAACAATCTTAAATGATTAAATAATAGAATAAATATAATTGAAGAAAAAACAGGCAGTCAGAACAGGGTAAGAGGAAGGCGATAGAATAATTGCTTCTGAAATTAGCACCAGTTCAATCAACATACAGTATATCAGGAGTGAGTTTGATTCACAAGAAGAGTCAAGCTTATCCTGGAAAAAAGGTGCAATCCCGAAAGAAACTGTAGACATCAACATCACCTCTCTCAATACAACATATGACACATCATTAGACAACTTTATCAGTGCAATTAAAAAAAACACTAGTAATAGAATTGAAAAGGAATAAACATTATACAACAAGTATACTATAGATAACTCTACATTAATAGATACTATTTCAATTAAAATACATAATATTAGAGGAATTAATACTAGCCTGAATTAATAAAGAATGTACAAACTTATACAAAAATTCAACATAGATATTTTAGGCATCTGTGAAACTAAGCTAACAAATGAAGCAGCAAAATTTGCTTTCACTTCACAACAAACACATAAGTTTTTTCACAGTAGCAATAATGAGAAACCTAGAAGATCTGGAGTGGGACTCCTCATTAATAGAAACATCAAGAAAAAGTTGAAATCTATTGAAAAAATAGAAGGCTATATAATAGGAGCCAACTTTCTATCAACAAGATATAAGCTTTGTATTTACCAGGTATATATGTCATCAGAGAAAACTGTTTGCTACAACAGCTTCTTCAAAACAAAATCCTAGATAAGCAGAGAAATCACTTCAAGATCATAATTATGGGAGATTTTAATGCAGTTATCAACTCAATAGCAGATAAGCTACCTATTAACAAAAGGATACCAAGATACAGAAAAGCTGAAATAGGTCTCTTCAACTTCATAGAAGACTGGAACTATATAGATGTCCAGAACTCTTGAGAAGAAGAAAACACCACCTTTACATGGGCAAATAATATTTCATATAATAGAATTGACTATATCTGGATACCACCAGAAATTAGCTTAAACAACATATATAAATTCAAAAATATTCCCATAAAAACATTGTCAAATAGTGACCATACATTATTATTGACAAGAATGACAACAAACAATTTGCTTAAAAATCAAGTATATAAGCAATGTAGAACAAAAGGAAAAAAAATACCTGATTCAATAAATTCCATAGCAGAACAATAGAAGAAATTTAAATACTGGATAAAGAACAAATTTTCAGAAACTGATCCACGATTTTTCCAGCCAAGTGTAAAGAATGGTCACTAAGAACTCAAAGAGGCCTGACATTATTTAGAGTCAACAGTCATCAAGAGTGCTTACAAACATCTCAAAAAAAAAAAAGGATTTACTCTACTCCCAACCAAATGCCAAGAAATCTGGTCTGATCCTTTTTATCAATTTCGTTAATCATGATATTCTCTGTTCCAGCTTGAACCCTTCCAGAATCTTGAGGATTTTGGTTGATGATAAGAAGAATTGACTTTGTTGCATTAATTTGTGAGTTATTTGCTATGTAGAACTTTTTTGCTTCTTTCAAAATACTTTCCAAGTCTTTCTTGGATTTGGCAATCCATGTTATATCATCTATATAAGCTATCACTGCCTGTCATAGGGAGAGCTTGATCTTCTCCTCAGTTTTATAAAAGTCAGGTGACCATTTTTCTTCTATGGTATAATCCAGATCAGTGTTATTTTGAATTTTACATAGCAGCGGATCATAAAAAATTCTCCATAACAGTGAAGAGATTGTTTTTTCTTGATCTATACCATCTCCTGTAACTATCGGGCTAGAAAGTTCATTAGAAAGAATAATTTTACAACTTCTGTTTTTGAAAAGATCTATTATAATTTTCTTGATGGTTGTAGGGATTCAAATCCAATATATAGCTTTTTTAAGCATTAAAAGGGAGATTGTGTCATATGCCTTAGCAGTGTCTTGAAAGAAGATCCATAGTTCTTTTCCTTTTTCTCTAGCTTTTTCACATATACTATTTAGCAGATAAATAGATTCTGCTATACTTTCTCCTAGTAAACTAGCAAACTTTGGATCTTTAAGGATTTTGTGTTGTTTATATACCCTTGATAGACGAGCAGTGAAAATTTTAATGAAACATTTGCAAATTGTTTCTAGAAGAACAATGGGTTTGGTATTGTTCAGTTGACATTTCTAAGGCTTGGGTTTAGGAATGGGATAAATATTACTACTTTTTCATTTCTTAGGTATCCATCCAGTATTTAAAACTTTATTGAATAACAAATATAAGACCCCTTTTTCTTTAATGCCTAAGTGCTTAAGCATTTCATAACTGATATATGAGGGACCTGCTGATTTATTATTTGGGAGGTATTACAAAATAGCTTCGAGCTCTTCTATTTTGATTTTTTCTATTAGTGATGAATATCATGTTGGATCAATCTACTCTTTAGATTGGTATTTTTTTTTCCAAGAAGGATCTAAGCTTTCAAAGTTGATATTCTTTTGTTTGAAAGCTTCTTTATGATAGTCCTCAATCTTGCTTTTAATAGTTTATGGATCAGTAGCTATATATTCTATCCCCTCTTG